>QLTV01002975.1:3951014-3999090 GCA_003457575.1 Thermophis baileyi | reverse complement strand
AAAAAAACACATTTATAACATGTGTTGTCGTTTGTAGAGGTATCTTCATTTTGTGGGTGTTTGATTGTGGAGTTTTTTGAGTTTTTGCTTGGCATGGTCAATAATCAAATAGTGTCTGACAAATTAATTAATTAATATCAATAATCAATCAGTCTAACAAATTAATTAATCAATGTGTGATTAGTTTATAGCACCTAACCAATCAAATAACCAATCAAATAATTAATAATTAATAATTAATTTAATTAATTAATCAATGCTTAGTTAATTAATATTACCTAACCAATCAAGTGATCAATCTAACCAATTGAAAAATATCAAATCAATAAAAATATAATATAATAATATAATCAATTTACAGTTAATTAATGCCTGATTTATTAATTGTTCAATTGATAATCATTCAATGCTTAACTAATTATTCGGTTATTTAATACTCAATTTGTCAATGTTGTATTGAGAAATTTTGGTAGAAAGATGTAGAAAGAGGATAAGTTGTGTTTAGAAGGCTCCTGGGGTGTAGGAAGGAAGTATGTCCTGGAGTACAGGAAGGAAGTATGTCTTGGTGGAGGGACGGCCGCGTGGTCGTCTTAGGACAAAGAACTTCTCTCTCACAAGGCTGGGAAAGTCAGTTCAGCAATGTTTAGGGGGAATCCTTTGGCTTAGGATTTTTGGCTTTAGAATTCTTTTCCTGGCTGGGGTACAGGAAGGAAGTAGGTCTTAGTGGAGGGACGGCCGCGTGGTCGTCTTAGGACAAAGAACTTCTCTCTCACAAGGCTGGGAAAGTCAGTTCAGCAATGTTTAGGGGGAATCCTTTGGCTTAGGATTTTTGGCTTTAGAATTCTTTTCCTGGCGCTTTGGGGATGGCGCTTCGGGGGAATCCCTTTCCAGCCTTTTAGGTGAAATCCCTGTCCAGCTGCTTTGGGGAATCCTTTTGGCTTACGGAGTTTCGGGGAATCGTGTTTGGAGCTACGGGGAATATGTTTCCTCACGTAGTAGGCACTTAGTAGGCACATTATGTGGTTAAGGAGAGAACGAAGAATCCCAAGTTGTTAAAAAGTACTGTTTTTATTTTTATTCAGAAGAAATAAATATACTTTGTAAGCCACCCTTAATCTTTTTGCTTTATAGATGCTGATATTGTCTGGCAGAGGATGGTTCAGTCTTGCTTGGGACAATGTGACCAGCAATCCCATGTCAACAAATGTTACTGCTGATCAAGTACACACTCCTGAATATAAAATAATTATTAATAATTACAATGTGTAGAATTGGGATGGTAGCGGTGATTGGTACAACAGTACCAATCTATAACTGTTATTGAACAGTTCAACATCTATAACTGTTATTGAACTTTATAAGCAGAGATCACACATTAGGAAAAATTAGGAAAATATCCGAACATAAAAGTTGATCATAGTGATAAATGGGTGTAAAATCAATAATGGCATTTTATGGTTAGTTGAGGTGTCTCAGAAGCATGACATTTAAGGAGTAAGGAACCACAGCTTCTATCTTGAGAAGTAGATTTGAAATGTCATTTACTCAAAGGCTAAATTCTGACATGGAATGATAATTCAAGCTAAATTAGTAAATACTCTTGATCACTGTAAATGATTTCAAAAATATTAATGTTATTAAAAACTGTGCGCATATCTTTGTACACACAGTATGTATAAAATCTGCTTCAGGCAGAATAATTTCTCTTATTTTTGGTACAATGCAACTAGACTTATAGTGGGGAAAAGCATCAGTTGTTTGGCTTTAGACAGCCAAATGTGTTAAATTTGGTCCTGGTTGGTTTTGGAAATCTGCACTTTTTTTTAGAATTTTTTTTATTTTTCTAAAATAATTTTATTTTTCAGATGCAGCATGAACTGGAGGAACTTCTTTCAGTAAAATGTGAAATAGAGCTATCATCTGCTAATATTTTTTTGCAAGCAAGATTTGAGCAAAGTAAGCTTGTCATTTTCAGTTTGAAAGACTTTATTTCAGAAAAAAGAATTAGCTACTGTAAAAAAAGATAAGGAACATCTGCAGACCTTCTCCAAAAACTAAATGTGTGATCACATGCATGTGCGCGCACGTACACACACACACACACACACACACACACACACAATATTGGTCAGAAATGAAATAAAGAAAGAATACATTATATTATTGAATGAAATTTTATTTGTTTATTTCATTTATTTAAAATGAATAAAATGTGCTATCTCTTTGAGGGTAGTTTACCAAAAAAAAAAAGATCTATAAAAATTGGTCACAAAAGGCTATAATTAGAGTAGATTAAGTGCAATGTGGCTACATAGGTTAGCTTACTTTTTGCACAATGTCTCTTCTCTCCCTGCTTTTCTTGTGGCCTTGAATGCTGCAAAACCAGCATGTGGGTTCCTATTTATCACCTAGATATGCATCCTACACTTGGGTTGTATAATGTGTACCACATATTATAGGTAATATTCTAATTTATGCAGGGGTGGGTTCTGGCTTACCTCGCTGCCGGTTCGCTTCCTCACACGCCGCGAGGGCGCACGCACGCATGCGCAGTGCTAAAAAACCAGCTTCTGCGCATGCGCAGAAGCAAAAAACAGCTTCTGCGTGTGTGCAGAAGCAAAAAAACAAAATGGTGCTGCCTATGGCGCCGCCGAGAGAGCTGGTTCGGGGGCGTGTCCAGCCGGTCATCGCTGCCGGTTCAGTGAGCGGGGGGAAATTCCCACTACCGGTTCTATAGAGCCGGTCCGAACTGGCAGGAACCCACCTCTGAATTTATGTGCTTAACCTGAACCCTCTTTCACTAAATTTGTTATGTGCAAGTCTTTACATGCTGCAACTGAATTTTGGCATTAATGCTCTTTTGCAGAACAGACTGCCACTCATAGCACTGGGCTATTAAAGTTAGTCTTGCACTCAGGTTTGTCTGGGACTTCCTTTGCATATAATTTGTCCTTACTTTTTCCACATCTGCCATAGATACTGAGAATCCAGTCAACGGTGGCGTCCTTGTCAGTTGGACAGAACCCTTTTGTGGAAGATTCAGCAATTTCAGGCCAAAAAGTCTTATCAAAACTTCTCAATTAATCCCTCCTTATGATGTCACTACATACACACACGTGAGTAATGTTTTTCCAAGAAGTTTAAAGCAGTGAAAGGACTAAATATTGAATCAAGAGGATGACTTTGGTGATGGGCACAATCCATACTAGGAACAGGAAATCTCATTTGGCCTCAAGGCTAACTGAATCCGTGCAAGCATGGTAAGGGACACAAGGTGGGCACGTGTAATACACTTGTGTATGTGGGACAGATGTTTTAGGATAGTACGTTGTTCAAAAGAAACCCGAGTATGGAAATGTGTTGTTCTGTATTATTGGCAGCCATACTGGAAACAAATCATTTAAGGAGGAATTTTGTTCTTTCCCTTCTTTACAGTTGTGCTTTGCATACAAAGGCTACATGAGCAATACCCTCTACATTGCAGTGTCTTATTCCAATGCCTTTCTAGATACTGTGAAGAAACATGTGACCTGCCAATGGAATCTGAAATCCAGTCCAGAAAGGTCTATATCTATAAACATTCATTTTATGCACAGTCCTTTTCTTTTTAATATAATTAACTGCAATATGTATGCTTCTGACATATAGGCAATGGGACAAGTACTTAACGAATGGGAATCAAAACCACTTCTTTTGATGCTTTTGATTTCCAGATATTTCTGGGATACAGGTCTAAGTATCCTTCCCCATTTGACTATGCTGGCTCAAGTAGCTGAGAATTACATTTCAGCTATATCTAGAAAACTGCTCTTATGTTCAAGAAACCTCTAGTTTCATTCCAATGAGTATATGACTTTGATTTGGCAGAGTCATGCTGTAGGGCAGGGGGTTTCAAACTTTTTCAGGTCATAGAACCTGAAAAGCAATTCCAAAAAGCAATTCCAAAATTCTGATCAAGAGGCAGAGCTCTGATGAGAGATCATCGGCTTGCCTTTGAGTGAACTTGTGTTTGTTTGCTTGTTTGGCCTTAGTCTCTCATGGACCCTGTCAAATTCTCATGGAAATGTATGGTGCCACAGAACACAATTTGAAAGCTGGTTTAGGAAATTCACAGGAATATTGCTAGGAAACTTGATTGGGAATTATCAAAGTCAAGTGCACTCCTTTTAAGATGTTGCCCATAGTAAAATCTGAACATGGAATCAAATATGCAGGACTGTTAAGCAAAATGTCTACTTGCTTTTTCTGAATACTATGTAAAGTGTGATACTGATATTTCTAAACATCTGCGATCTTTGGGGGGGGGGCATATAGATAATGTATATTTATTTCTGCTTTCCTGGCAGTTATAAAAATAGTCCTGTCATTCAAAGTTGTAAATTTCCTTTTAAGTAGACATCTAATATAAATTGAGGTGATGAATGCAAAAATATATTTCTCTTTCAGCTGGAAATTCGTATGCATCAACCTTTGGAGAGACTGTCTGTATAGTTCTGAATTCCTTAATGATCTTCCCAAAAATTCTTCAATGTTTTTGCACCAGGTTGATGTAGAAGCTCCTGCTGCTGCAACAGAGACACATGCCTGGTTTTTCATTGATGAGATCATTGTTTCAGATCAAGATGTATTTGGTAATCTGATGTTTTGCTTTTGTTCTTTTCTTTGCTTTTGATAAATATAAAAGTAAAATATGAATGAATTTGGACGGGCAAGAGCAATATTTTTTAATCAAGAAATAAATATTTGATATAATTACAGTTATTGATAATTATTGAAGATTTGGGAAACTTTTCAGTTGTAGATTCTGGATCCAATTAGTGGGAAAAATAATCTGGAAAGATGGGAAGGAAGCAAAGAGCTGGAACAAGCAAAGTCGGTACATAAACCTTATACAGATATCATCAATATCCCAATCTGAGACACCGATTATCTAGGAAACCAAGGATTTAAACTCAGGGCTACACATACATATATAAGCGAATTCTTAGATTCTGCAGGATCTGTTCTTTGTTGTTTCTAGGGCTAGTTCATATTGGCAGTAAAGGCTTCTTATTTCTTATTTTCTTATTTATTTGTTTGTCAAACGTACAAGATAACAAGTCTAGGTATGAACATAAACATGAACAAAGGAAGTAAATACAAATAAATGGGGACAGTAGGACAGGGATGGTAGGCACGCTGGTGCGCTTATGCACGCCCCCTTTACGGACCTCTTAGGAACGGGGTGAGGTTTACGGTAGACAGTTTAAGGTTGAAGCTGTGAGGGTTTGAGGCTGTAACAACGGAGTCGGGTAGAGCATTTCAGGCGTTCACCACTCTGTTGCTGAAGTCGTATTTTCTGCAATCGAGTTTGAAGCGGTTTACCTTGAGTTTTTATCTATTGTTTGCCTGTGTATTATTGTGGTTGAAGCTGAAGAAGTCATTGACAGGCAAGACGTTGTAGCAGACAATTTTATGTACTATGCTTAGATCGGACCGCAGGCGGTGCAGTTCCAGATTGTCCAAGCCCATTTTTATCTCAGCATTTCCCTTAACTTAGTGAAACTTTTGAAGAGCAAGTTGAAATTCCTAGAGAGATATTTATTTCACTGGTAGAGAGAAGTTTTGATTATAAATTACAAAGCAATTACTTTTATTTTAAGAATCTATACTATATGCATATTGAGTTTGGCAAGTGGTAAGTCTTGTCTTTTATAGCAGTATTATCCCAAAACTGTTTTCTTTCCAGTTTTTCAGAAGGAACCCTGGTCATCTCGCCCACATGGGAACCTCATAGAATCTGTCTTGGTTGCTGGCATCCCACCTGTATTTAATGTATCTTTTTTTGTAGCAAATTATCACAAGAACTTCCCTCTTCTCTCACTCAGGTAAGAATAAAAGTTCATACATATTTATGCTTTGATTTCCTCCCTCCCTCCTTCCTCCAATAAATCAGAGAAAGCCAGATAGGACTTTAAAAATAATTAAGATGTGTAAAGTAGGCCAACTATATAAGAGCCGAGGTGGCGCAGTGGTTAGAGTGCAGTACTGCAGGCTACTTCAGCTGACTGCTAGCTGCAGTTCGGAAGTTCAAATCTCACCAGGCTCAAGGTTGACTCAGCCTTCCATCCTTCCGAGGTGGGTAAAATGAGGACCCAGATTGTTGGGGGCAATATGCTGACTCTGTGAACCGCTTAGAGAGGGCTGTAAAGCACTGTAAAGCGGTATATAAGTCTAAGTGCTATATGGTAAAACATCTTTATCTCAGGGACTTTCAGAGCAAGTCAAGAAATCCAGTTAGGACTTTTCCTAAATTCATATAAAGTTTCATTCATATAAAGTTTCCATGCTCCTCTTCAAAAAGATGTTCCAGTGTTATTTTTGCTATTCCCTCTGTTGATCCTTATCCTGCCACAGAAAAGATGATGCTAAATGATTGGATCCTTATTTTCTGTCTGCAGGACAAGTTAAAGAAAGTGATTGGTGAAGTCCCCTGGATTTGTTCCCCCTATTATATTAGATGTTGTTATTGTTGTTGTTAGTTGCGAAGTCGTGTCTGACCCATCGCGACCCCATGGACAACGTTCCTCCAGGCCTTCTTGTTCTCTACCATCCTCTGGAGTCCATTTAAGCTCACGCCGACTGCTTCAGTGACTCCATCCAGCCACCTCGTTCTCTGTCGTCCCCTTCTTCTTTTGCCCTCAATCGTTCCCAGCATTAGGCTCTTCTCCAGTGAGTCCTTCCTTCTCATTAGGTGGCCAAAGTATTTGAGTTTCATCTTCAGGCTCTGGCCTTCTAAAGAGCAGTCAGGGTTGATCTCCTCTAGGACTGACCGGTTAGATGGTAGAAAGACATTAATCAATTTACTCTTGTTCATTGGGCTGGGACTGGGAAGAGGAGGCAAGTTTTGATAGATGGCAAATTGGTACCTCAATATAAAGTGTGTTGGAATAACAGGGAAAACCCTAACACTGGAACAGCCAAGGATGATTTAAGGCTGCCTTGGGGATAATCTGGGACCAGGTTAAGGCAATATTGTAAAAAGAGCAGAAAATGGAGATTGCTGGGGCATGTTTGTGCTGTGATTAGATGCATGTAAAGAATGGCACTTAAGCGAATTGCATGCCTATGAAAGGCTTTAAATAGCATCCCATATGGATTGAAAAAAATCTAGACAGTCCTTAGATTGCAGCCAAGAGATAGTTGAAATGTATCCAGATTGATGCAGCCCAGGCAGGAAAGCTATAATAGAAATAAGGATACATGCAAAGATTTTTCATTAGCTATCGGTTGGATGGAATTAAATTGGGTAGTGGGTAGGGAGGGATAATTTGGTATATAAGATTAAGAAGAAATGTTGAATCTTGCATAAGTGTGTGGGAGAGAGAAAAAGAGAGAGAAAATCTTGAAACTTTATTTTTTTTTCAAATCAGCTCTAGCAGAAATCTTGCATGCAATTTAAATTTAAATACTAGACCAAAACAATCTTAGAAAGACATTCGAAACAAACATATACTTATATACTGTAATAACCAAGACCACAGTGTTAGCCTAATTTTACACCATTAATAAAATGTATGGGCTGAATTTTTTAAAGGGACGCTTTAGATTTGAAAAACACTGAGATGTATGTGTTAATTTTATTTGACACTTTGGATTAGTTTTGAAAATGAATGTAGGTTTAGAAAAGATAAACAAGGCTAGTAATCTCCACAAGAGTTTCACAGAATCACTGGATGATGTTCAGCCTGTATGTGGCAGACATTTGGTGCCTTTGTTTACACTTTATACTGACACAGAAACTAATTAATCATGCTGGATGAAGTTTTCCCATGTGCTTAGTTTATAAGTATATCCAGGGTTCTAAGGAAATTGACTTTACTCACCATGGTTAACTATGGCAAATGTGTAATTGAACACAGCCGATAAATTAGGTTTTCGTATTCCTAGAAGTGTAACTATCCACATTATATCTTAAATCAGCACTTGTCATGCACTCTTCAACTGTCTCCCAAAATCTAAACTTTGAAGCATGCTTCTGTGAAAGCTTTGAATTTCGATATCTTATGTCTTTTCCTACTGCCATCTAGTGGTTGCTGAGGTTTTCACAGCTGATCGATGGGTCCTATGGATGAATTGAAACGTTTAATTATTATTTTTTGTAAATGTGAAGTATTAGGAATAATTAATATATAATTTGCTTATTGACTTTTATACTTTTGTAGGCTTTTGTATTTAATCACTAGTATTTTCCTGTGTTAGTAGGAATATAAATATTTTCTAATTTATTTTTCTTATGATATATTTCTAATTGCATGTGAATTGTATTAATGAAACTTTATGTTAGATTTGTAATCTTCTTTTTTTGGAATGAGGTTTGAAAATTATTTTTGCATAATAGATATGGAAAGCAATTTGAATTGTCTATAATAAAAGCCTGAAAAATTAAGTTTGAGTTATGTGTAATTAAACCAATTATTTATTTAAGAATTTCTATTCAATTTTTCTCAGTTTTCTTTATTTTATTCAAAGTGCTTAATAAAAGACTTCTGGTTGTTTTGTAACAAATGCCTTTGCCATTCCAGAAGTTTTCCTCTACACATAGTTGAGGATTAGGGGCACCATGTCTCCAAATGTCACTTACTGGGAAACGTGGAAAAAAAAAGCAATAATAGTATTACCTTGTGTCTTGTGTATGGATTTCCTGCTGATTTCTGGTTGGAAATGGACACCTATAAACAAATATTCTAGAGTTGCATTTGAAGTAGCTCCATTCTGAGACAGGAATGGTATTGCAAAACTTGCTTTCGTTTATTTTTTTTTTTTTCATGTAGCGGAGGTATGCCTTTGGAGGGACCCGAAGGGACTGATCAATTGTTGATGTCTATGAATGAAACAGGAATCAATTTGTCAGTCCAAAGGATACAAGGTGCAAGTCCACCTCTTGGAGGAACTTTTCAAATCCATCTGCCTGGCATGGTGATTCCAGGTAAACTTGAGAATTGGCATCCTCTTCCACAAAATAAAGGATTAGCCAAGATATACCATCCATCCTGAAAATTAGGACACAGACAAATAATGAATGAAATCTACCTATGGCTGCTTTTCTGTAATCATACTGTATGTATTATTTAAATGCATCAGTATACTTTTTTAATTAAACAAAATAATGATAACGTAATAAAAGGCAACATAATGATAATATAAGAAAAGGCAAAAATAATGCAACTGTCAGATCTGATGCCATGCAAATATTAATAAAAATATGGTGTGAATTAATAATCACAGTGGACAGATTATAGAATAAAAAAAGGAAAAAAGGTCTGGAAATTTAAATTAGATAAAAGTTGAGAAGTCCATTTCAAGAAAGTCTCTATTTGCACCAGTATGTCAAGAATGTTTAAAAATAAAATATATATGCTATAAATCCAATGTAGATTTACCTTTTAAATGTTGTATAAGAGTTATTTTGGCTACTTTTCATGCACAAAAAGCCCAGAATTCTTGGTCCCTTGATGAATTCCAGATATTAAAGCTATGACCAAAAATAAAAAAAACTAGCTAAGGAAAAAAGCATTGTAGACATACAGCGATTATTCTAAAGCAGCCGTGTCCAATCTGTGGCCCATAGACCACATGCAGCCCTGGACAGCTAATAATGCAGACTCACAAGATTGTAAACCTTTAACATTACTATGTGATTTTATATTATAAACTATATTACCGGTATATATTTTATATGTGGCTTAAGACAATTCCTCTTCACTCAATGCTGCCCAGGCAAACCAAAAGGTTGAATACCCATGTTCTAAAGCAGCGGTTCTCAACCTGTGGGTCGCGACCCCTTTGGGGGGTCGAACGACCCTTTCACAGGGGTCGCCTGAGACCATTGGAAAACACATATTTCCGATGGTCTTAGGAACCGAGACACCGCTCCTCTATCCGTCCACATACGAGTACCCGGGGATGGTGCAACGTACAGGCGGCCCTCGAATGCGCAGGCGCCAACGGAAGGGCCGCACGCGCTAGCCCGCCATCTTGGTGCTATGCCCCCTTTGTCACCTCATCGCTTCTCGCCTGGCAACGAGCACGCGCGGGGAGGGGGCGGGGAGGGTCACGGTGGCGGGGCGGGGGTTGCGGCATTAGGAAGGTTGAGAACCACTGTTCTAAAGTATTGTTGATTAAAATGTTTAATCATAGAACAAATACAGCACCAGCAGAACAAGCTAAAATTCACATACTTTAGTATTATAATTCTTGAATCATATCTTAGGGCGATCACTCTGGACTTCAAATATCTGGATAATTACCAGATGGCACAAAGAGATATAGAAACCTCTAACTTTTTCCTGTCACCTAATGCTCTGTATTTATTCATGTTGACTATGGGGAGATGGGGTGTCTGGAAAAACAATGAAATGATGCAGTAGTCCAGGGGAAAGGGAGGCAATGTAGAGAAAGAAAAATAGTAATAATATGGTTGGTAGCCTAGCCCAGTGATGGCGAACCTTTTTTGCTCGGGTGCCAAAAGGGCACGCGCACGATAGCACATGTGCGTGTGCCATAACCCATAATGCAATGCCCTCCCCCCCCACGCATGCGCACACAACCCCCCCCGCGCTGTCCCCCCATGCATGCGCACAGGCTTCACTGAAGCCTCCGGACTTCTGATAGGCCCATTGGGCCGTTTTTTACCCTCCCCAGGCTTCAGGAAAGGCTCCGGAGGCTGTGAATGGTGAAAAACAGCCCAACAGGCCTACCGGAAGTTTGGAAGTGAACTTCCGGTAGGCCCATTGGGCCGTTTTTCGCTCTCCCCAGGCTTCAGGAGGCTTTCCTGAAGCCTGGGGAGGGCTGAAAACGGCCTCCCCCCACCCTCTGGAAGGCTGAAAATCAGCTGGCCAGCGCACACATGCGCACTGCAGCTGACACAGGGCAATGCCTCGCGTGCCCTCAGATATGGCTCCGCGTGCCACCTGTAGCACGCGTGCCATAGGTTCACCATCACGGGCCTAGCCTATACTCCTGATGGGGCAACCGGCTAGTGTGCATATGATTTAAGGTAGGATTAGCCAACTGAAAATTCACTAAACTCAATTTTTTTTACTGCCAAGGCACTGAGAAAACTTATTACCAATATTTGACAGCGCATCACAACCTTGCTAAGGGATTTACTGCTGATTTTGAAAAGCAAACCATAGAGTCTGCAGTATTAGATTGTTTTAATTATTTTCAGCATGTTAAGCCAGACAAAACCAAAACTTTGAATCTAGGCTTGCCATCAACTTTTTGCCAATGCATGTGGTAAGGGGCCATGATTACTTCTTGAAATTTACAATTGGTCATGATAATTAGAATTGATCATGATGATATCACATATCACATATATAATTTCTTTATGCAAATAACCCCAAATACTGTACGTATGTTACTCACGTCATTTGCATCATATTAGGAATTACTGTTCAGCCTGGAGATTAAAACCAGATTTTAATCTGCATCTTTACTTATTTTATTATTTTTCCATTTTCTTCCAGGTATCCCAGTGTCCATCTCTGCCAATCATCTCCACAGCCTTCTGCAAAATTGCAGTGATAATTTTACAGCTCAGTACATAAATACCAGTGACTTTTTTGTATCTAAGATTTCACGCAACTCTTATCAAAGTATATGGACACTGAGCTGGACTTCAATGATTGGTGATTTGCCCAATTTCATCAGGGTAAGACCAGTTGTTTAACCTATTTTATTCGGAATGTTTTATGTTAACATTTGTTAATTCACAATTTCTTCTCATAGTTGCAGTCTAGCCCTGAGTCTTTCTTGCTTCCCTGGTTGGTTTATTTGTCATTGTTCTTAATCCTTTCAATTTTGCTGTTTGTATCTGGAATTCCCCATACCTAGAGTTTTGATCCCACAGCCAAAGACAGTTATTCAGCCATTCAGTTATTTGATGCAACTCTTTCCCAGCCTATTTAACTCGGACCTCTCTGCTTGATAGGAACATAATTTTGGTAGGCACATGAGGAAATGAATTGAAAGACCACCTCACTGCATCCAACAGACTTCCAGTTTTTAAGAAAAAACATGATGATATTGAAACATGGGTATACTGTATCTACTAAATTTAATGTGTCCTCTAATTTTTTTTAAGATTATTTTCCCATCTCTTGTTATTTGATATTTATTCATTAGATATAAATCCAACATTTTTTTTCAGGAGCTCATGGTGATGCTTATAACTCTTTCATCTTATCTTCACATCAATCAATCAATCTATAACATAGATTGGGATATAACTGACTCAGAGGTATTCACAGATGAGCTGGTATCAAACCATTCAGTCTAATGGAAGCAGTGATACAGTGTCATGATAGAACTTCTGCTTCTCTTGTACCTGCATTGTGACATCACATCAATGTTCAAAAGGATGATAGCATATTGTGTGCTGGTACAACACTGTCATTTTTTAAAAAAACAACAACCCAGAGCTAAGAATATACATGGACTGACTACAAATCATCCAATGAGCTTTTATGGCTAAAAGTGGAATTGAACCATATTCCCAAATCTAGTCTTACTCTTAAATCTTAACCATTACACTAAATTGTTTCCCACTTTACATCTAGATACTGTATACAAGCTCACAGCAATTAAAATATAAAATACAAAGTAAAAATCAAGTTATATTCAGTTATGTAATTCCATCAGGTTTTGTGACTTGTTATTAATAGATAGTTTGGATAATGCATATGTCCACATCTTTTCCTTCCTTCCTTCCTTCCTTCCTTCCTTCCTTCCTTCCTTCCTTCCTTCCTTCCTTCCTTCCTTCCAAGTAGGTGGAAAAGAAGCCTATGGACATATAGTTGTGGTATTTTCATCTGTAATGGAATCTGTTTGGGAATCTTGTAGATAATTATTTTCCATATATAGTGCAATATACTCTAATGTATGATATATGATAGTAATTAAGTGTTTGCATTATTAATACTAATAACATTTTATGTTTTGGAATGATGTAGAGTGGTGCCTCTCACTCCCAACATAGTAGCTCCCAAACCTGGGAATTCTGGTAATTGCAGTGCCAGTGTAAATAGAGGGCCCTTGGTTGGAATAGATTGATATGGCATAAGATGTTAAATAAACTTACTGTATATACAGTAAATTCTACAACATTGTCTCAGGAGGTGGCAGCACATAACGTCAGAAACTAAGCAGGGTCAAGTCTGGGTAGTACTTGGATAGGAGACTCCCATGGCATTCTAGATCTATAAACTAGGCTGGGATATCAAAACCTCAATGGCAAACCATAGCCATACTACTACATATTTGTGTCTATGAAGCAGTGGTGGGTTTCACATTTTTTTACTACCGGTTCTGTGGGCGTGGCTTGGTGGGCGTGGTGTGGCTTGGTGGGCATGGCAGGGGAAGGATACTGTAAAATCTCCATTCCCACTCCACTCCAGGGGAAGGATACTGCAAAATCCCCATTTCCTCCCTACTCCTGGGGGAAGGATACTGCAAAATCTCCATTTCCTCCCGATCAGCTGGGACTCAGGAGGCAGAGAATAGATGGGGGTGGGGCCAGTCAGAGGTGGCATTTACTGGTTCTCCGAACTACTCAAAAATTCCGTTACCGGTTCTCCAGAACTGGTCAGAACCTGCTGAAACGCACCTCTGCTATGAAGTCACTAAGAACTGAACTTGATATAAGGTCACCTTTGCTTTTGTCTGGTAAAGTATTGTTTGTAAATTAAGTACTGAAGATAGCAGCAGTTGTGAAATTACTACTATATCCAATGAATACAAAAATATTTTTTAAGCAGAAGACAACAGCAATGTAGCTAGATTTGGAGATAGTTGTGTGGAATCACAAAGTAGGTAGGCTTGGAAAATCAAAGTAAAGATTGCCTCTAGTTCACTTTGACACCTGGCATCTTCATGAATATGACTATATTATCTTGGCAACAATGAGGGACATGGTTTGTCCTGTGATAGGAGAGGAAATTTAAAAAGAAAAATTATTTACTATGCACTACTCTTCTTTCCTGGTATTTTTATTATATACTTTCCTGGTATTTTGACGTTTGGGGGAGGAGTGATTGAATTTATTGTGAAAGAATAAAAAAAAATCACAGATACAATGTCCAATGAAAAGGTAAGGAATTAACACATAGGTGCCATGTGCTTATACTACTAAATTAATTATTAGTAATTTAGTCTGCAACAGCAAATAGCCAGAATCAGACATCAGGAGATTCCTGTATGAAAAGAAATTATAAACATTAAAACATTAAAAATAAACATTCTGAGAAATTATAAACGCTATCATGTTACTGAAATAAGAAAATATGAAGGAATTTTATTTAATTCTTTCTTCCAAGGTCTGTGATGAAAATCTCACTGGTCTTAACCCAGCAATAATAAACTATGTAGTATTTGATGGTGGAGTTTTCATTCATCCCATATTTGGAGATATGCTTGCTACCCCCAATAACTTTACACAGGTATGAAATTCACATGTCTTCTTGAAAGCAATTTATATATACATGTATGTTTCCCAGTATGATTTGATTGCTTATTTGTACCCTATGACTATCATTAAGTGTTGTACCTTATGATTCTTGACAAATATATCTTTTCTTTTATGTATACTGAGAGCATATGCACCAAAGACAAATTCCTTGTTGTCCAATCTCTAATCTAATCTAATCTAATCTAATCTAATCTAATCTAATCTAATCTAATCTAATCTAATCTAGGAAGGATTAAAAAACTTTTCCTGCCTGTTTCATTATAAGAATATGGGATGAAGGGAAAGGATCTTCATTTCACTCCAGTCACTTCAATGGAATGAAGAAAAAGAGACAGCAAAAGACAGATTCCCACATTCAGGCAATTGCAAATTCCCACAAGTCCCAAATACGTGAGGAAGATGATAATAATGTTTATATTTTTATCTTACTATTCCTCCTGAAATAATCCATGTGAAGTACAAGCAGGAACAAAATAGATACTAAACAATGAGAGTACATCTATTTAAATAAAAGTTTGATTATTATGCTACTCTCCTGTGGTTATTTGTCTGTAGAACACTATCTCAACTGGGCTTTCTCCAGATGATGTGGAAGTCAAATTCCAGAAATCTGAGCAATTGCCATCTGCTGGTAAGAGCTCCAATGAGGCGAAAGATTGGTTTAGAGAGTCATAGTTGAGACCTGTTTATTGGCATAACTGAATGGATCGAACATTTTCATTTTCTTTTTACTGTCACTGAGGTAATTTGTGATCTATCTACTTTAAAAATAGTTATTATAGCAATGCTGTGGTTAATTTACCTCAGTATTTGAATTTTATGTTTTCTCCATCTGGATTCTTTTCTTTTAGATCCAACTGAATTACAAAGTTCAGTAATTTTGAGAGAGAGTCAACAAAATCTCACCTAAACTTGAAGAAACTAGTTAGGTCAAGAAAGGGCTACGTATGTCCTTAAATTGGTGGTGGTAATCAACAGAAACCATTTGGCCCTCTATTGCAGCGATGTCAAACTCATGTTGTCACGGCATGGTCACGTGACGTATTGGGACTTCTTTCCCCTTTGCTAAACCAGGCATGGGCGTGGCCAGCGTGTGACGTGTCCGGCCCATGGGCCGGTATTTTGACAGCCCTGTTCTATTGGAAAGGAAATTACCTGATTATTTACATGGTTTATTGAAACATGGTGGTGTTGGGTGCTAATGAAATCTTAAAAGAATATTGGTGTATCTACTAAGAGGTTAGCCAAACTTAGTTTCTTTTCATTCCAGTTCAAGTTAGATTTTTCTAACCATCTCTATCGAGCTCTCTAGAGGTAAGATAAAGTTTGCAAGTCCCCCCCCCACAAAAAAAAGTGGAAAAAAGATGAAAAAAAATGGACATGAAAGACTTAATCTTTAGCCCAAATGTTATAAATTTGACCCAGATTGCCTCCTGTCTTCCATTTACTCAGAGGTCTATCAGGTATTGAGGGAAACTTCTGTGAATTATACTCTTCTTCCCTTTATGGTCTAGTCCCAATCTAGGTGAGTTTGTATATAATATACAAAATATACAAAATATATAATAAATATAAATATAATAAAGCTTGTAACAGAAACAGCTACAATCCTAGAACCTGTTTAATGCAAGCCCTGGTTTGAAATGTTTACAAGATAAAACAAGCCTGTGAGGGCTGCTAAATTGAAAGAAGTCAGTAACAGAGTAACAGAGTTGGAAGGGACCTTGTAGGTCATCTAGTCCAACCCCCCCCTGCTCAAGCAGGAGTCCCTATACCATTTCAGACAAATGGCAGTCCAATCTCCTCTTGAAAGTCTCAAGTGTTGGAGCTCTCATAACCTCCGAAGGCAAGCTGTTCCACTGGTTGATCGCTCTCACTGTCAGAAACTTTCTCCTTATTTCCAGGTTGAATCTCTCCTTGGTCAGTTTCCATCCATTATTCCTTGTCTGACATTCTGGTGCTTTGGAAAATAAGTTGACCCCCTCCTCTTTGTGGCAGCCCCTCAAATACTGGAATACTGCTATCATGTCACCCCTAGTCTTTCTTTTCTNAGTCCCTCAAGTATTGGAACACTGCTATCATGTCTCCCCTGGTCCTTCTCTTCGCTAGACTAGCCATGCCCAGTTTTTGCAACCGCTCTTCGTATGTTGTAGTTTCCAGACCCCTAATCATCCTGGTTGCTCTCCTCTGCACTTTCTCTAGAGTCTCAACGTCTTTTTTGTAGTGTGGTGACCAAAACTGGATGCAGGTGTGGTCTAACTAAGGCTTTATAGAGTGGTATTAGTACCTCCCTAGACCTAGATTGTATCCCTCTATTAATGCAGTTTAGGATTGCATTGCCTTTTTTGGCTGCTGCTGCACACTGCTGGCTCATGTTTAGCTGGTTGTCTACTAAGACTCCAAGATCCCTCTCGCAGTCACTGCTACTACCCAATGGGCTTGCGACATATTTGGAAGACTCAGAAGGCCCTTGAAAACATTTGACTGGCGCGTTCATTTCAGATAGGCCACCTCTTAGTCTTGTCAAAATCTTCCTTTCCTACATCAGTTTGGAATTCTGTACTAGATTTTGCTCATGGTTGTGTTATATGTTGAATATTTTTCTTTCTTCATTAAAGTATTAATTTTTTAGTTCACAGTCAAAACCGTTTACTTGTATTACAAGTTTTAAAATCAATGAATATTGTCATTGTTTGGGTTTTGATTATTCTTAATATTCTGAACTGTTCAGTGGGTCTCAGTTGTATTATTCGTTATTTCATTAATACTATTTTCTGTCAATCCAGGTTGTAGTTGCAGTGAATGACATTCCAGCAAATTGTTCTGGCTCATGCACTTTTCAGTATCTCAGGGAAATGACCCCTTTAGTCAGTAGCATTGACTATTCAACAGGTAATGCTTCTTCAAATGGATATACTATTATTATCATGAAGGTTTATAGGAATTTTCCTGGTTTCAGGGGGAAAGTGAAGAAGTAGCACAAAAGATCTCTAACTTTTTCATGGAACTAATGACTGAATGATAAAGTCTGAACCTTGCTGGTCTTTTGGAAATTAATGTATCCAGTCACTGGCCAAGTCACTGGCTGAGAAGCATGACTGAAGATGACCTCAATGAATGGGAACCAAAAGCTTTTTCTTGGGGCTCAACAAATTCTCCCAACTCTTGGGGGTCCCAAAGGTGCTTTTTCAAGAGGCAACGGAACTTTCTGGTTTTTCTTTGAAGACGTTTCGCTTCTCATCCAAGAAGCTTCTTCAACTCTGACTGGATGGTGGGGAATTGCAGACAGCTGGTCATTTGCATTCTTTTAGCGGGTTGTTAAGGTCACCTGGAGGTTTATCTGTGTCATCAGGGTCACCTAAGTGGTGCAAATGGGTGTGGAGCCTTCTTGGAAATGTTGAAAGGATTGTGTTGTAGACTGGAGATAGATGATGTTGTATCCCTCCCCCTCTGTTGAGAGAGGGATGTTCAATTTTGACATAGATGGCCTCTTTAACCCCTCTTTCAAACCAGCAATCCTCTCTGTCCAAAATATGGACTTTGTTGTCTTCAAAAGAGTGGCCTGTGTCTTTTAAATGCAGATGGACTGCTGAATCTAGTCCTGATGTGTTTGTTCTCCTATGTTGCCTCTTGAAAAAGCACCTTTGGGACAACCATGACCTGGATGACTGAGAATCTCCATAGACATCTCTTGGGGGTGTTTTTGGATCTTGCCTGTCCATCATGATTCTAAGCAAATGATGGCTCAGTGAAGGCAGAGATATAAAAACGTATAATATAATATGCAGCAATGTAAAACAATGTAAAATATAAAACAATAATACAGCAGAAGAATGCTTCAGGGGCAATACAAATCTTTAAATTAGCGAAGTTTGATAAGAACCACAGCAGCTTCATCAACTAAGGCCCTCTTAAAAATGAAGGTCTTTACCAAACTGAAGGAGCTGGAAGCAAGGAAGTGAAATAGCTTTCCTGAAAACATGGTTACAGGGGCTTTGGGCTTAGCCATCAAATAACCTGCCACTAGTTCCGGTTGTACAGACATCAGTAGATGTTAAGACACAAAGGAAAAGCCAAGAGGACAGTTAAACTATGATGGCCTGATTCTAGGCATTTGCAAAGAATACCTTAATCTGTTACAAATAAAACAATAGAATCTTGTCACACCTCACATATTAAAACATTTATTACTATGATAGCTTTTGTGGATCTTTTTAATCAGCTATGAAACTTAATGGTTACTAGTTCTGTGCCAAAGATGCCAAAAACCAGAACTGAGTTAGGTCATTAATAATCTTGCCAGATAAACTTCACTTGGATCTGCAAGTAACACTAAATACAGTCACTATTTTTGATCAAGGAAATGACCTGGAAAATGACCTTTCTCCCAAGATGCTTTTTGGGAATAAGGTTATGACCAATCAAGGAAGACATTAAAACACTAAAATTAATACAAATATACAAGAAGATCAACTTAGAATCTCTGCAAGTCCAGTGGCTATGATTTGCTTATAATATCTCAAACAGTTCACTGCCCTTACGTACTTCTGACAGTTTGCCATTGGATGCTTTTAATATTTTGCAGCAGTTCCTGAGGGAGAAATTTCCTGAGAGAGAAATAAGAACACTCATCCCAGTGAAAGGCCTTGTCCATATGGGACAGGTGTTGTAGAAATATTAGCCTATGGCTTTCTATATTGCCTCTTTCAGGGGCTGTAACTTTATGATAACACCCATAGTTCAGGTGCTCATGATTTTTTGGCAAACCATTTGCTTGGAAATGAAAACACCAAAGTTATGTGACAACTAGCAAAATTTTGTGTGGCAGCTTCTTAAGTGTAGGATGATATTACAATATATCAAGGAGCCCTGGTGGCACAGTGGTTAAAGTACAGTATTGCAGGCTAATTCTGCCCACAGCCAGGGGTTCAATCCTGACCGGCTCAAGGTTGACTCAGCCTTCCATACTTCCAAGGTCGGTAAAATGAGGATCCAGATTGTTGAGGGCTGACATTGTAAATCACCCAGAGAGTGCTGTAAAGGGACTGTATATAAATATAAGTGCTATTGCTATATTACTGTATTGTATTTTATGTTGATTTTAATGTAATGTAATATCTATGTATATGTCTTATATTGGTATAACTCGAAGTAGTATGTAATAAATTAATGTTATTTTCTTTGAATTTTCAGATGATACTGAACACATAATAGTTCACATTATAGGATCTGGCTTCACTGAAGACCATCAGTCATTGCTCATAGAAGCAAACAACCTAATTTGCAAAATTCTAAGTTCAAACCACACTAATGTCCTTTGTCAGATGAATGTATTACCAGTTGGATTGTATAAGGTGACATTATTGGTAAGACCTTTTGGATTTGCAGTCAATGCCAGTGGAGAAAGTAGTATCTTCCTGAAGATTACACCTAGACTGACTTCTGTTGAACCTTCAACAGCTTCGGAGATAGGTATGTCTGAATCATACTTACTTTTGATGAGCACATTTATATATCTAAAAAAATGCCATTCAAAGGCATTGTATGTGTATCGCTAACTCTATGCCAGTGGCAGAGTGAGTTAAAAGATGAGCAAATGCATTGAAATGCTAGGACTCTTTTTGTTTGTTATTCTTTCTAGGAAATCACATTTGTGGTTCTGAGCCATATATAAGACTGTGGAAGAAAAACAAGATAAATCTCTTGTTTTTGTAATGTATTTATTCTCTAGAACCGTGATGGCGAACCTATGGCACGTGTGCCACAGGTGGCACGCAGAGCCCTCTCTGCGGGCACCCGAGCCATTCCCCATCTCAGCTCCACCGTGCATGCGTGCGCACATCCCGCCGGCCAGCTGGTTTTTGGGTCTCTGCCGCGCATGCGTGGGGAGCGGGGTGCAGGGCGCATGCGGGAGGCGCACACATGCGCAGGGTGGGGCTCACATGCAGGGGTTGCGCATGCATGCATGGGGGTGGGGGCACAGGAGTCGTGCACATATGTGCGGGGTCACACGCACATGGACGGGGGACGGGCGTATGCGGGGGGCAGGGTGCATGTGGGGGCACATGCATGCACGGGGTGGGGGCACATGGGGCCACACGTGCATGTGTAGGGGGGGCACACGCAGGGGGTCACATGCATGCATGGGGGCGGGGCGCATGGGGTGGGTGTCGCGCGTGCATTGCATTATTTCAGCACGTGACGACAAAAAGGTTAGCCATCACTGCTCTAGAACGTGCTCCTTTTATAGCTGTGGATTATATGTGTGTGTATATGGAGTGGTTTGGTGGCCTAGAGGTGGAGCTCTCACCTCACAATCAGGAGGCTGTGAGTTCGATCCTAGGTAGAGGCAGATATTTCTCTCTCTGGGCACACTGAGAATTTATCTGCTGAACAAAGCTCCGCATTGGCGTCAGGAAGGGCATCTGGCCATTTAAACACTCTGCTAGCTCCATTCAGTTGCCCAGACTCCACCCCAGACCCCACCCTGCAAGGGATTAGGGTGTCGTTAAATGAAGATGATGATGATTATATGTGTGTGTGTGTATATACTATATATTTTTAAATTATTTCATTTCTTCCTGCCTTGTACATTTTTAGGAGGACTTACAGCGATTCTATCAGGTTCAGGCTTAGATGGGATACACACAGTACTCTTTGGTTCTCAACCTTGTCCCATCAATTTCAATGCCAGCAATGCAGTGAAAATGGAATGCAGGCTTCCTCCTTGGGTAAATAACACCTTCAATTATGTTGCAAGGCTATAACAATTCAGACTCATTTGCGGTGATTTGATGACTATAAAATCATGTGTGTGTGTGTGTGTGAGTGTGAGGAGTGTGAGTGTCTGTGTTTTATTTACCCTTTTGGAATTATTACTTTTCCTTATGAGAATATAAAATTAGTTGCGTGTAGGTTTATTTGAATTGTTTATTTGTCTTTCTGTGTGTTCCTATTCATTGTTGCACATACTGCTGTAATTAGAGATAATAAGAAAGGGTATAATGGCACAGCTAATACATGCCTCATTATAAATAAAATTGGCTCATATAATTCATTGATCAGTAACTTCAGAAAATAATTTAGGATATGTTTAATTAAGCGTAATTGGAACAGACAAGGCTGCATAGAGTTCCCTTCAATTTATATGGTATATTATTCCACAAGGGCACAGTACTAGAATACAGACAGTGCTAATGTCAAGATACAAACCTTGTGAGAATTGAATATGTGAAGTTGTCAATTTCAGCATGTTGTCACATATTTCATTCAGTACTATTTTAATTAGTCCATGACTGTAATGAAATTTCAACTCTTATTTGGAAGCTCCAAATTCTCTCTTATGCAGTTATGGACAAGCATACAAACTAATTGAACTTCCACTGAGGACTTTATACTGCTGCAAAACCTGTTCTGAACCTCTGTAATCTCATGCTATTTTCTATGTTCAGCAGCGTAGAGCTGATTTATTTCTAATTTAGTTGTCATTTATTTATTCAATCAATTTATATAGCTCCCCATCTCAACAATGACTCTGGGTGGCAGAACAGAATAAAAAAAAAATAACAGAAATATATATATAAAAATTAGATTATACAGCAGCTGAGAAAACAAATCATCACCACATAGCCAGAAGACTGATCCTTCATGCATCTGGAACTTGACCCAACCACAGAAGCAGGTCTTTAGGCCTTATGAAAGGCCAACAGGGCTGCGTCAATCTGATCTCTGGAAGAATCATAAGAGTGGGCACTGGGATAGAAAAGGCTTCTTATATTCTGGGCCTTGCTGCACTGCATTTCTTAGCCAATAGCATAATTTGCTGATCTTGCTAGACCAGAATAGTTGAGTAGAAACAACTGGGAAGAGATGGTCCCATGAGTAACAAGGCTTCAAGGCATGCAGGGTTTTAAAGGTGCCAACTAGAATCTTTAATTGAACCTGAAAGCACACTGGCAACCAACACAGCTCATAAAGTAGTGGCATTATATGCACCAAATAATCAACTACCCTTGCTGCTGCATTCTACACCAGTTGAAATTTCCAAATGTTCTTCAAGGGAAGTTCCATGTTGAATGCATTGCAGGAGTCCAGATGAGAGTTCAGAAGGGCATGAGTGACTGTGAGCAATGTCCCCCACTCCAGGGTCAATTCGATCAGATGGGCAACCCTACGAATGTAATAAATCAATGAATAAACAAATGGATTTGTTTATTCAGAAGAATGCAAAGGCCCTCTGAACCATGGTTGCTCTTCAAGCTGGATTTACAAATCCAGGAGCTCCAAATTGAGTACTAGGTCTGTTCTGAAGTAGCACCATCCCATCCAGAACCAAAGATGGAAGGTCCCAGGCATCCGCATGTTCAGACATCCAAAGCTACTCAGTCTTGCTTGAATTGAGCTGAAGCCTGTTGCATCCCATTCAGGCCTACACAACCTCTAGGCATTGGGACAAGATATCTACAACATCATTCAGATGGCCTGGGGTGGAGATATAAAACCAAGTATCATCAGCATACTCACTCCACCATCAGATGTCCTTTCCCAACAACTTTATGTAGATGCTAAAAAAGAGGGTACAGAGACAACTTCTCCTCCCACCAACACTGTCTGGAACCAGTCCCAGAAGAAGGAGGAGAATCTTTTCATTTGCATGGCTGAGAACTTCCCTCATCTTGTCCCCCAACTCCTAGGACAAGACAGTTTCTCTGTACTCTCCATAACCCACTCAGTAGCTGAGCTATAATACATAGGGATACAGCAGGTATCTCCTTCTCCATGAGCACCAGGATAAACCACAGGGCAAACGTATATAGCAGTGACGGCTAACCTTTTCAGCACAGAGTGTTGAAACTGGAGCGCCGGAACCCGGAAGAAAGCAGCTGGCCGGTGCGGATGCGCGCGTGGCGGTCAGCTGCTCTTACTGTTTCTGTTGCGTGCATGAAGACCAGCTGTCGCGCCGGAACCCAGAAGAGAGCAGCTGGCCGATGCCCATGCGCGCTGGACCAGCTGTCTGGTGCGCATGTGCGTGATGGAACCCGGAAGAGCAGCTAGCGACAGTACGCGTGCCCACAGAGAGGGCTCTGTGTGCCATCTCTGGCACACATGCCATAGATTCGCCATCATGGGTATATAGCATGAACCAGGATATGGATGGGAGGAGCCAATGATAGGGTGCTATTCTTTGAACACTCCTAGGGCATAAACCCTTTGAGCCCCAAAGAAACTCTCTATTGGTGAAAGTGCTCAGGGACCAAGCCTTCCCTAGACTGTAGCAATTGAGAGGAGATGGGAGAAAGAGAAGAGATGACTCCCTGAGCTACTCCTTCCCCATCACTGCAGCAGGCTTAAGCTTTGTGAGAACAGAACAGGGGAAGCCATCAGGGCTCCACTCTTTCCATGTGGTCCAGCTGTCATTCTCTTGCTTTCCAAATAATGAAAGGTAGAAGAGGTAGATGGCAGGGGAGAACTACTGCTGCTGAGGCAAAAGATTAGTTGGGGGAGCAGTGGAGAACAAGGTGGTACAGTAGCACTAGTGGCTTCTCACTCCCTCTATGCTGTTTATCTGCCCCAGTTCCTATTTCTTGAAGGCACAGAGCAAGGAATAGGAAAAAGGGAGCCCAGCATCCCCTCTGCTAGTGTCCTCCAAGCTACCACTTGGGCTGCCTTGAGTGCAGAGCAGAGGTGGGTTCCTCCCGGTTCGGACCGGTTCACCCGAACCGGTAGCGACCCGCTGGTGATGTCACGATGATGTCACGGATCTGGTTCGGTCGGTGCCGGTCCGTGGGCACTGCCATCTTTTTTTTGAATTTTTTTTGAATTTTTTTGAATTTTTTTTCTTCTGTGCATGCGCAGAAGCCGAGTTTCCGGCACTGCACATGCGTCGCCATCTTGTTTTCGGCTTTTTTTTAAAAAAAAAATTTAAATTTGCACTGCGCATGTGCGCGCGTGCTTTGCACGCACGCGCCCACGCAACGCAGGAAGAAGCGAACCAGCAGCGAGGTAAGTTAGAACCTGGTGCAGAGGTGTCAACCTTGGCAACTTTAAGACCTGTGGACTTTATCTCTAGGAATTCCCTAGCCAGCCAAGCTTAAAGTCTTAAAGGTTGCCAAGATTGGGCACCCCTGCTTTAATGTTTGCATGTACCTACTTTTTCCTATTGGGCAGCTGGTTCTTGTTTATTATGTTTATTATGTTTATTATGACCTGAAAGAGGAAGAACTAAGGTTGGCCACAAACTGTTTTTGAGAGTAGAATGTTGGCAGTGTCAGAGTCCCTTGGATAGCAGTTCTAAGAAGCGGAAACAGGTGGGAGATTGATTTCAAAACCTCAGAATAAGATCTGCAAGATTTTTTTTATTGTGCGCTTTCCCCACATAATCTTGGTGCTCAGTTTACTTCATGGACAAGAAGACATGTTATCAATATTTTGTCATTCTTTTTTCTCCTAGAGAGGAGGAGAGGATACCGTTCATCTAATCCTAATTAATGAACACGAATTGACTCTCTTTGCCAATGCTTTTACCTATAACTCTTCTCTAAATCCATGTATTGTGTCAATGAACAGAAATAAAAGTGGCATAACAGGTAAAAAAGGGAAAGATAAGGTTTTTTTTTGTTCTTTCCTTCTATTCTTATTTGATTTTTCCAATATTTATATCTTTCAGTGTATCGTTTGAAAGTGATTTGCATATTTAGGCAATAAAGTAGTTAAAATTTAGTGGTTCAGAATAAAAAAAGATCACAACTGTTCTGTTCACTAGGCATCATGTTGGGTAGGTAAGATAATTTTGATACAAAAAGTGCTACCCTCATGATTCTCTCATTAATACCTCAAAGGCAGCCTTTTCAGGGTTTTCCTTTCAACTAGACCTAGATAAAACATTTGTGCTTGCTTAGTACATTCCCAGCTGTTAGTCATGCTTCCAATTGGCAGATTTGCTTAGGCACATCATTGAAGGGAAAAGGTTGAGAGATCCAGGAGGCTATCTAACATCCAATTATACCTGTCAAGGCTGCAAGTGCAAACAGACTGTCAATGTAAAGAAAATCCCGTATTAACTTTGAATACTTTCTGAGTGCAGCATATAACTTGCGTATTGGTAGAATGAATGAATTGAGACATAACAGCCACTGAGATTTGTTGCAGGATTTTTGTCAAGAGCACGATGCATTTGATTGCCAGGTGTTGAGGCTAAATTGTCAGACGGTTTTTGCCTCAATGTCCTGCTTATCACCTTCCCCTTATCTTACAGAACTGTATTTTTGGAGAAAAAAAGCAGAACCAAATGGGTTCCTCTGAAGACAGTTTTATTTCAGGCAAAGTTTTAAAAGACAAACATATTGTCAACCTTTCAATGTGGAAATAAAACAGAATATGGACATCGGGGTTTGTGGAAGAGGGTTTTTATGAGAGTAGCGGGTTACTAGCTATAACAAAAAAGTATTGTCTGGTTTTTTTTCCTTCATTGCAGGAGGTCAGCTGCTTGTGATAGGTATTTCTTCATTTTCCAACTATACTCCATTTGATGTGAAGGCCAAAATTGGAGACACTGCGGTTCAAATTCAAACAGTAACAGATCATGGAATCAGTGTATTGCTGCCTTCTCTTGCAGAAGGATTGCATAGACTTTCAATATTCCTCCATCATCTCCCACTCAACACAAGTGGGTAAGAGGCTCTGATTTTTCATGGTTAAAATTTGCAACTTAATAGAATTTTAAGAGAAATAATAAGACAAATGAGAATGGAACCTGATGCCTATCTGTCAACATGTGTTGACAAGATGGATCTGTGATTATTTTGGCCAACACCAAAAGCTCTATAAATAATTTTCTCTTGATTAGGCTATTATGAAATGTCCAGTATTGTATTTGCAGTTTTCATTTATCTGCCCTACTGAAAACTGCACACAGTAGGACATTATTCTCTCTCTTTAAAAAAATAATAATGGAGAAATAAATGTATTATTTGAAAACAGTGCACCTAAGATCTTCTAGTAGGCTAGCATGAGAAGCTGGAAGGAAAACAGATTTGTTTCAGTCAGCTGAGGATCACATGCAATTGAGCAGAGGGGTAGGCAATGAATGTTCAAGAACATACGCATTTCTGTACATACAGCATCATTTCCAAACCCAGAACTAAGTATCTTGCAAATCACATCTGCCATTTCCATTGAGGCAAGTGATATTTGAGTTAATCAAGACTGAATTAAAACTTTTTGCAGATGGTGGGGAAAAAAAACCCCATGTTCAGTTAACTATAAGACTCTTATTTATTTTCCAGATTGGAGCCATTAATCCAGTATGTTACAGAGATCTTCAGAATAGAACCATGTTGTGGCTCCTTCCTAGGTAAATAATATCATTGCTTTGTACGTACATGTTTAAGAAGAAAAAACTTGGAATGACTGAGAAGAGACTCTGGAAAATATGAACACACATTTAATGGATGAAGCCTGCAGTCTATTATATGAGAGAGCTCAGATGGTCCAATACTTATATTTGTATCTTGTCTGTTTTTTTCTAAACTCTCTAGCTACCTAAGGGATGAATATAATATATCACCTTTACACTGAAAAATCTTAAACTAAGCCATTTGGTTTCTATTTTGTAATTAATATCTTAGAATATGATTTCCTATCCTCAACTCTCATTTTCCAGTTTTGCTTCCAATTCTTTTTCTTTTCTCACATTACCATTAGTGAGTTCACGGGGCTAATTATTTTAGCAAAATTGATAAGTGTGGAGAGTGGAGTTAAATCTTATTTCAGAAAACAAAATAGTTTTTCTGGCTTTCCCTAAAGAGTGAATGGCTTCCATCTCCTTTAGGTGCAAGGAAAGCAAAGAGATGCATCTCAGCACCTAATGTCAGGATAGAGGAAAGAAATACTTTCCAAGGCTGAGTCATTCCTGCCCTTAACCTTTTCCACTCAGAACAGTAATGCATAGGCTAGGCCTCGTAGCTTATTTGGTATAAGTGCCGATTTCCCCCTCCCCCTCAGTTGGTTGTGGACAGGTTGTCTATGGGTTATTAGGGAGAATTTGGGTTACCCAGCAAATAAATAAGGCACCAAAGGGTGAAGGACTTGAGACCCAATCTATTTCATATTGCCATATAGTTAGTGAAAATGGAGGTTGAATATGATTTTATTCTTTATAGCAATAGCACTTAGACTTATATACCGCTTCACAGTGCTTTACAGCACTCTCTAAGACAGCGTTTCTCAACCTGTGGGTTGCGACCCCTTTGGGGGTCGAACGACCATTTCACAGGGGTCGCCGCGCGCGTTAGCCCGCCATTTTGGTGCCACCGTCACTGCAGGAGTGAAAAGGTCCCGGTTCGGCCGTGCCTGCGGGTCGCCGGACAGCTGGTAGCCCGGACGCCGCCATTTGGGTTCTTCTACCCTCTGCGCATGCGCAGAATGCTTTGCGCATGCGCAGAGGGTAGAAGAACCCAAATGGCGGCGTCCGGGTGAAGTCTCCCGCTTCCGATGCTATCAGCTGTCCGGCGACCGGCAGGCAAGCCCGAACCCGGAGCATTTCGCCCCTGGTGCCACGCCCCCTTTGTCAACTCATCCCGCGCGGGGAGGGGGTTGCGGCGGGGGCGGGGTCGCGACGGCAAGGGGGGTCGCGGGCGGGTCGCGGCATTAGAAAGGTTGAGAACCACTGCTCTAAGAAGTGTGGTAGCACAGTGGTCAGTACTGCAGGCTATCTCTGCTAACTGCCGGCTGCCAGCAGCTTGGCAGTTCGATTCTGAGTGGCTCAAGGTTGACTCAGCCTTCCATCCTTCCAAGGTTGGTAAAATGAGGACCCAGATTGTTGGTGGCAATAGGCTGACTCTTTAAACCGCTTAGAGAGGGCTGTAAAGCACTGTGAAGAGGTATATAAAGTCTAAGTGCTATTGCTATTTACAGTGTCAGCATATTGTCCCCAACAATCTGGGTCCTCATTTTACCGACCTCGAAAGGATGGAAGGCTGAGTCAACCTTGAGCTACTCAGGATCGAACTCCTGGTAGTGGGCAGAGTCAGCCTGCAATACTATATTCTAACCACTGCGCCACCACGGCTCTTTATATTAAGGTTTTGTTTATATCAGTGTTGTAGTAAATTGACAAAATCTCAGAATAATAAACCACTAATATAGAATTTAAAATACAGAAACACCAATAAAACATATATAGAGAATTTAAAATACTGGAAAAAACAAAACCCTGAAACAATTAACATCCCAAGCTTCTCTCTAACTGGGTTGCCTCATTGGACATCTTATTCTGTACTAAAAATTAATGCAATAGAAATATAATTTTGAGAAAAGTTAACATTCGCTAACATTTTTATCTCTTTCCTAGGTGGAACATTGCTCACCATTTCTGGAATAGGTTTTAGCAACAGCCCAGCCTTGGTCTTGGTCCTGATTGATTTTCAACCCTGTGCTATAATCAGCCTAACTGAAGATAAAATTCTATGTCGGACCCCACCACCCACTCAGCCATCTAATACCATTCTCAAAAATCTTCTGGCAGATATAGAAGTGTACATAGGCAACCAGTCATTGGTAGACCCATTTCAAATGAAAATCTTTAAGAATTACACTTTTCTTTACAACATGTCTTTGACTCCAAATATCATAGACATTGAAACAGAATTATTGAACAATAGTCTGCACCTAGGCGTAGAAGGAGTCAATGTAACAAATTCAGTAGCTATCCTGGAACATGTGGAATGTCCCCTTGAAGTACAGAAGATCAACCACTCTATAACTTGGTCTCAGTGTTTCTTACCTCTCAGTGTTCTAGAACCAGGGCACTATGTTATGAGAGTTCTCCAGAAGCAAATGGGCTTTGCCAACATACCGGCTGAGATGCAGCATTTTACAATATACCCACAGATAAAGACTATCTTTCCATCTCGTGGTTCAGTGTGTGGCGGGCAGTTGCTCACAATATCTGGCCATTCTCTCAAATCTTGGACAAATTCTGCTTGGGTAAATCTGACAGGCAACTTGTCTTGTGATGTCCAAAGCTCGAGTGAACACAGCATAATATGTGCACTTTTTTCAAGTGGTCCCCTTTTGGATGGTCAGCAATTTCCTGATGTACACCTAGCTCTTAATATCACAGTGAATGTCAATGGAATGTATAGCCGTTGCCTAGGAGACTGCTCGTTCCATCTTTTTGCAAACAAGACTCTTGTTATTGATGCTGTCACTGTGAGGTTTGCTGGGATTTTAATTTACTTGTTAATCAGAATTCAAAAATTAGTTTGGGCAGTGGATGAAATCCTTATAGAGGTGGATGGACATCTCCCTTGCAATATAACTTCCTTGAACAAAACCAGTATTGAATGTCAGATGCACAGCCTCGATGCAAAAGAACATAGCATTTCAGTATTGAGCAGAAGCTGGGGTTCCGCCTGCCTGAGGCAGAAAGACTCCAATATCTTCAGAGTTACTCCTGTGGTGCTCCATCTTTATCCCCAGAATTTCAGTATCAATGGCGGAGGCCTCCTGACCTTAGAAGGTGCAGCACTTCAAGGCAGGAGCAGCACTTCAGTTCTCGTAGGAAATCAGAAGTGTCTCCTCACCAAAGTCACATATTGGGCCCTTAAGTGCCTTGTGCCTTCAGGCCAAGGGACTGCAATCGTGGGGCTCAACATAGACAATATGCCATATCCTGCTGGGGAAATAAGCTACAGTGAAGAATTCACCCCAGTTTTCCTCTCCCTTCCGCCTTCTACAGGCCAGTTTCTCACAATAATGATTTCAAAAGTTAGGCAAATGGAAGACATGTACGTTTTCATTGGAGGCTCTTCCTGCATCAATGTTACTGGCAAAAGTACCAGTTTGCAATGTGTGCTTCCTCAGCTTCCTACTGGAGAATATAATGTGACAGGTGGAATTGTGCAGAGAGGTTGGGCCTCCTCCAGTTTGGTATTCACTTCGGTCCTGACAGTTATCACAGTGAAAAACAGCCATGGTAAGTATGTGGAATGCTTCTGGGGAGCGGAAGTCTGTAATCTCATTGAATTGATGCGAGAAGCAGACTTGAGAGTTATAGCAGAAAACTTAGAATTTCGGAATTATATTTGGTCGGAGTCTTATTGTCCTTGTGAAATAACTTGCTGTTTCTTCTAGATTAGAATTTTTCCTCAAAGTGATAAACATATGGTTTTCTTTGCAAGTCATAGATCATGTTTATGTTTTCTCATGACAATCTGTTCTCCTGCAACAAAATGTAAGACACTTTTTTTCATTTGATGTTCAGAAAACACTTGTGATATCACATTTCTTACAGCAGAAATGCTTCACCATCTGAGCTTCAAAATCCCATTACTAGCTTTGAAGCAAAGTCCAAGTATCATAGCTGATTTTCACCACGTTATGTTGAGTTTCCTTAGTCATTCTACATTTGGAGACATGCTTCACGAAAGTAGATGGCCAGCAAGACCATGTGTTAAGTGTCAAATGAAGAACATTACAAGCAGAGGTGGGTTACTCCCGGTTCGGACCAGTTCGCCTGAACCGGTAGCGACCTGCTGGTGATGTCACGGTGACGTCACGGATCCGGTTCGGTCAGTGCCGGTCCGTGGGCGCCGCCATCTTTTTTTATTATTATTTTTTTTTTGAAAAAAAAATTTGGGGGGGAATTTTTTAAACTTTTTTTTTCTTCTGCGCATGCGCAAAAGCCAAGTTTCCGGTACTGCACATGCATCGCCATCTTGTTTTTGGCTTTTTTTTTTTTGAATTTTTTCCGCGCGGGAGGAAGCGAACCGGCAGTGAGGTAAGTTAGAACCCACCCCTGATTACAAGGTGTTAATACATCACATTACAAGAGATACATCATAGAAAGCAATAGCTCTGCAGATGATAACAGTGGGATTCTAATAGGTTATTAATAATCAGCTTGTATAATCCAGTTTAAATTTGTTGTTATCTGTCTTAGAGTTTATCTGTTGTGTTGTCTGGAGTGATAAAACAGGGATGGGCAATCAGAGACTCATGACACTGTAAACTGCTCTACTTTTTTTTGCTCCCAAAACCTCTCAAAATCCTGCTTCCACAGAATGATTTTTTAAATTTTTGTATACAAATCAAAATTTTTGTATACAAATCAAAATTGAAAGGAGGCATGCTAAGCCTCTCTTTTGGGTGAGTTTTGGAAAGGCTCAAAAACTTTTCCAAAAACAACCCCTACCAACAAATAGATTTTCTCCTGCTACACTCCAAGACCAGAATAAAAGAAAATAAATAGAAAAGAACAAATGAAAATTGCTTACACTTTGTGTAAGGTTTTACTCTTCATACTTATATGCCATCTTATTTGTACACTCATATTACTTTCCTTAAAGATTTGTGGAAGGAACAAGGAGAGTCATTGTCTTTATATATTATTGACTGTCTTCCAGAACATAATACCTGTATTTCCAAAATGTTATGGGAAGCTGTGGATGACAAATTTTAGCAATAGCAAATTGTGAAACTCTGTGCACATTATTTCTTTTTCAAGGCAATCTTGATGGAGGAGAAATATATATACATGGAAATGGATTTTCTCCAGGAAATACCTCAGTTACCATTTGTGGTTCTCCTTGTGAAATGCTGAATGTGACCACCACAACTGATTTGAGCTGCTTAACGGGGCCTTTGAATGGTCAGTTGAATGACTGAAATGTGTTAATTCTGATAAGAATGATAGAGAAAGAAAATATGTTGACTGCACTGCCAATTGCTTCTCACTGCTGTGGGTACAAAGGATTAGTGTGACTCTCTTGCTGCTGTTTTAAATATAATGAATGAAACCGGTAAGAAATTAGGAATTGTCCTTCAGCATGAATTTAGGGATGTGGTGGCTCAGTGGCTAAGACGCTGAGCTTGTTGATCAGAAGGTCGGTAGTTCAGCAGTTCGAATCCCTAGCGCCGCGTAACGGAGTGAGCTCCCGTTACTTGTCCCAGCTTCTGCCAACCTAGCAGTTCAAAAGCACGTAAAAAATGCAAGTAGAAAAATAAGGACCACTTTGGTGGGAAGGTAACAGCGCTCCGTGCGCCTTCGGCATTTAATCATGCCGGTCACATGACCACGGAGACGTCTTCAGACAGTGCTGAAATGGAGATGAGCACCGCCCCTAGAGCCAGAAATGACTAGCAGACATGTGCGGGGGAACCTTTACCTTTACCTTTATGAACTTGAAAGAAAGTGGCATATCCATGAAAAATGTTATAGGGGTTAACTAAGTATACATTGATCTTGATTGCTATCACATCACATGCATATCTATTGACTGTTAGGTCTGTTTCATCCTCTTTCTGTGCAATTTGTTTCTTGGAAAGAAAACCCTAACATGCAAATGTTTTTAATGATTTTTAACAGTGTTCACAGTTTTTTTTAAAAAGTGCACGAGAAAGTTAGAACTTCTCTTCTCTTCTCTTCTCTTCTCTTCTCTTCTCTTCTCTTCTCTTCTCTTCTCTTCTCTTCTCTTCTCTTCTCTTCTCTTCATTGTAGAATCTAGAAAATGGCATACTAGGTGAACTAGGTGAAAAATGCCCTTGAATTAGCCATGCATTTTGACTTGTTACTCTTTCCTGTTCTGCCAATATTATGATAAGGCAACTACCTACCTTTCTAAAGCAACCATAATCTCCCTTTATAAATTTCTTCCCGAAAAGTTAAAATCAGCAGCCAAAGGTGTAGAATTGTATATCAATATGTTTATTGTATATCAATATGTTTCTTTAGCATTATATGTAAAGTTGCTTTGTTATTTTCCTGTAGACAAGTCAAAGTAATAAAGTACATACTCTGATTATTCTGGTGAGAGAAACAAGCCAGAGTAACTGATTCTCTGATACAATGCTAAAGAAACCAGGGAGACCTCCATTGGCTAGATGAGCCAAGAGAGAGACATTAGGCATAATCAATTAGCTGACAATTTGTTCCTAAAAAAGAAAAAGAAGGGGAGAGAATATTTCAAGTGCTAGTAGGAAACAATTTATTGTACAGAAGACTGCTGTCTTTCAGAAACTTATTTAATAAAGGGTGCTACAAAACCAGTTTGTCCTTGTAAAAACATCCATATCTAAAATTAGATAAGGTAAGGTCAACATTCAGCACAATTAGTTTTTAATAATAAATAAACATTTTATAAGTTTACTTATTTTATCTCTAAAATACTGAAATAATAAACATGCCAAATAACCTGGAGTGAATAACAAGAACAACCTTTTGCACAAATGGAAAATATCTACTCTCAGGGAAGAAATGGTAAGCTAGTGTACATTTAAGTTTTCAAAACATTTCCTTTGCCTGTCTTTTCTTATCAGCAAAGTGAACAAGTAAAACAAGTGAACTCACAATTTTTTAAATATATATTTTTTATAATTTCTGAATTACTGTTCTCTGCCAACATTAATTCCCACAATGTTTTAACATTTTACATATCTTCTTTGTGGTAAATAATTTAGGAAACATCCACTTTAAACTATACAAAAATAAATTTTCTAATGATCAGAGTAAAACGAGTTCAGCTAAGTTATGAAATATACAAAAATCATTGCACTGAATTTCCCAATTGTATAAGAAATGTAGTTAATTGTTAGATCTTGCAATATTTTAAACTGCCATTAGATGTCAGTAAATGAACATTGATTACTATTACTGATACTGCAGAGAGAGTTTTCATTATTTTTATTATATGTGTTGTGCTGGTTGCTTCAAACCACAAACTGATTACTTTTGCTAGTAGAAGAAGACAGAACTTGAGAAATAGCCTGCAAATAAAAGTTTGAGTAACAGAAGAAATATTTGAGGTTTTTAGTTTACAATAAACCAGTTGAGCTAAATCAAAGGTAGGCTAAGAGGAATAGTCAACATGGGTTATGTGGTTATGAACCCAAGGAAGAACGTCAAGAATAGGCAAAATCTTTACACCATTCCCCCCCCCCCACAGGGAAGGCTAGAGTGGGAAAATCAAAATATTTTTTAATGAACAGGAAATATTCTGAGGCCCCAGGTTGTTTGGGTTAGGATTAGGCCTGCATTTCTCTGAGAAGATACATGATGATGGTAGTTCCATGGACTGAAAAAGATACTTGTTCATACAACAAGCAGTACTGTATGTTGTAAGAAACGGCTCATCCTGTCTCAGATTTGTGTCAATTTGGCATCTGTTTATGGCATTGTAGTACTGGAACAGTTAATAGGCAAAGGCAATTGCTGACATAATCTCCTCTTCTTCCTCTTGCTGTTTTTCGCAAACAGCAAAAAAGCATTTGGTCTAGTGTAGCTGAGAAAAAGAGTGATGATAAAAAAAATGGATGTCATCAGTCCAATAGGTACTGCTAAAAATCCTAGAACAATCAGGAAAGACTTTTTAATAAGGACAATGAGTACCCTGCAGTTCAGATATTCATAATAAATTCCCGGAATCAGATTGCTTCAGTTCTATATATCTCTTTTATGGTTGGTTCCAGATTTTTTTCCCCCACCTGTGGAACTCTGAAAGATCTAACAACAAAGGTGCTGAAATCTTTATGTCTTTTCCTTCTTCCACTGTGTGTCACAGGCAAGAACAGAAGTAGAATCTTTAGCTCCAGATTGACCTTTTCAATTGGCAGATTTAGTAACTGGTTTAAGATGCTGCTATTGTCCTTTAAGAATTGTACAGAGATTGTGACTTTTTTTTTTCATAGTCAACATTTGTTAGGGTATGATATAAAATGACATTCAGTTAATTCGTCCTTTTTATTCAACTTACAGTGCAACTATGTCTGGGTGTAGGTATGCACACACACAAACAAACATGGAAGTTGCACTGAATTGAGTGGAATGTATTTTTAAGAAAACGAGTTCAGGGCTGGCGGGGAACCCATAACTTTCCAGATGTTGCTGATCCAGAATTCTCAACCAATGTTACCAGTGCTGAGGAATCCTGGAGATTGTAGCACCACAAGCAGGAAACTGTCAAGTTTCCTTCATTTATAATATAAAGCAATAGTCTTGGGAGCTTTATAGTTATCTTATTTCCATAATATTTTTATTTATCTTGAGGGATAGTGGACCCTGTCAAAATCAAAAGGGCAGACAGAAACAAACCAAAGATCAGGCGTCATATATGGAATCCAGTGCAGCAACTGTGAAAAGAACTTTGTTGGCCAAACAGGAAGAAAACTATCAACCAGACTGCACGAACACTTCCTGGCTATCAAAAGACATGACCCACTATCCCTCATGTCCATCCACGAAGACTCAGAAGGATACGAATTTGATCTAACCAGGACCACAGTTGTAACCCAGGCGAAATCAAGGAGAGAAAGAGAATTCCTCGGAGCCTGGTTTTCCACCAATAAGTCAATAAACAGATACATTGACATTGATCCAGTCTACCAATCGCTGAGAACTGCATCAACCGCAATCCCGAAGATAGCATTTTAAAATGAACAAACAGGCACCCCACTACGTAACAACAAAAATCATAACCCATCAGCTCACAAGAAATCGGACCACGTCTCATTAACAACAACCAGCCAGTCAAACAGCCCGAAACCAGACCATGACTCAGAAGCATCTGAACAGACAACACTAATTTACATCACACAGACGGTACTTAAAACCAAAGACCATATCTCGGTAACAACAGCCATCCAATCAAACAGTCCGAAATCAGATGTATATATGTGTATACATGTATAGGTGTGTTTGTATATATACAGTGTGTGTATATGTGTGTGTATACATACATACATACATACATACATACATACATATATGTATGTATATAACATACATATGTATATAACTTACATACATATATGCTGTCTTTTAATCAAAACTATTTCCATGGTGGTTTATAATGAGAGAGTATAATGAAACATTCACTTTGACTGATATAGTGGTATTCATAACAAAACTATTAATATCAAGGCTTAACTAACTAACAGCAGTGTTTACTTAGATCAACTCTATATTGATATTTATATAACTCCAGGATCATCTCCATGTTCCAGTGATCTCAAAGTGTTCTGACCTAGGCTTCCTGATAAATCATAAAAAACAAACGTAGTCCCAAAAAACCTCTTTTTATTTCAACGGCTGTGAATTATATTCATTCCCAGCTGTAATAAGTTCCAAACAATGTTAATTAGTCTGACAGAAGTCTGCCAAAGTCTTTCGGAAGAAGGCTGATAAGCACCAACCTTTATCTCGCTTGACACGCTGCCAAAGACCTAATTGGCAAGGAGCTTTGCAAGGCTAAACAGAACATGGAGTCAGAACTGAGATACTGAGTTATACCGACCAGAATTTAACCAAGTTGCTTCCTGCAACAAGCACATCCGTTTGCTCCACTTTTATATCCTATGGGAGGGGCCAATAATCTCCAAGCCTTACTCCCGAGTAGCGCTTTTCCTCCGTAACTGTTCTTGCCTCCTGGCAGCTCTGTGGATCATTAGACTTATTATATTCAATCAGAAGACAATTGTTAAGAGATGTTGTGGTTCAACTTGCACGAAAAACTTCTGAACAACAAATGCTGTGGAGATATTCACAACAGAGAACTATGATTTTGGGGAATGAAATGCAATTGTTGGGAAAGATCCCAGTTATAATTTTAAGGAAAAAAACTTTATCATCAATAATCAGTCAAAAATATTTGATCTTGGAAAGATCAGAGATAATGACTGCAATGATTATGACTGATAATGATGATTATCAGAGATAATGACTGGCAACATTACACTGCTAACTAGAGCATACAAAACATTCGCTAGACCAATTCTCGAATACAGCTCACCTGTCTGGAACCCGCACTGCATATCGGACATTAATACAATTGAGGGAGACCAAAAATATTTCACCAGAGGAGTCCTCCACTCCTCCACTCGCAACAGAATACCTTATTCCACCAGACTTGAAATTTTGGGCTTAGACAACTTAGAACTACGTCGCCTTAGAACCGATCTAAATGTAGTTCATAAAATTATCTGCCACAATGTCCTACCTGTCAATGACTACTTCAGCTTCAACCACAACAATACACGAGCACACAATAGATACAAACTTAATGGAAACCGCTCCAAACTCTACTGCAGAAAATACAACTTCAGCAACAGAGTGATCAATGCCTGGAATTCACTACCTGACTCTGTGGTTTCTTCCCCAAACCCAAAAAACTTTAACCTTAGACTGTCTACTGTCAACCTCACCCCATTCCTAAGAGGTCTGTAAGGGGCGTGCACAAGCGCACCAGCGTGCCTACCATCCCTGTCCTACTGTCCTATTGTCTTCATCTATCTGTATTCACTTTGATTATGTTTATGTTTATACCTATACCTGCTATCTTGTACATGTTTGACAAACAAATAAATAAAATAAATAATAAAATGATTTATGGTAGATTAGAAGCCGTTGGGGACTTGCTGTGTGTGAAATACAGTAATAGATTGTTAACAGAGGCCTTTTAACTTTAGTTTTGTTGTTGGATTTATCTGTTAACTGGGTTTTTTTTTTGACAATAAATAGATGGTAGGTCAAATTACCTGGCAAGTAGAGCTGTAGTTTATCAATTGTAGACCTTAGTTTTTCAAACTATATATATTCTTAAATATACTGTATATATCAGTATTCAACTGGAGGGACAATATATGTATATGCATATTTTTGTCTTCTATAGTTTTTGCTTTGTTTGTTGCTATTTCCCTCTTTTTCTGTTGAAGTTTGTGTTTTAACTTTGGAAATACAATGAAAAAATTATGAAGTCTCAATAACTGCTGAAAATGAAGGGTGGCAGTGAAAGAGTTAAGGGCATGACAGCCCAGGGGCAAAAAATGTGGTTCTCCCCTTCCTTTGATGTCCTAAACACTGTGCTTATTTTGCTTAATGTGTTCAATCCAGGATTGGTCAGTGTGGAAAATAGTTCAATTGGGATAGACAATTTTCGAGGTGGCCTTCTTGTGCCTTTCAGGAACACCATAGGATGAAACTCACCACACTGCTATTGTAAATCATCACCAAGGGAATCAGGAAAATGAGACTCTGTCTATATTTCTTTAATTGTTGATGTCCTCTCACCTCCCCAACTTTTCTTTTTCAGCATCTATAGCGGTTCTCTGTACTTTGACATATTCTGCAGAAGAGAATGGCGAAGACTGCAAAGCAGCTGGTGCAGCACTGATCCAGTGTGACATCCAAATCGAAGCAAATGCTGATGTTGTTACAGCCGCCACCCCATTCCTATTCTTTTGTGACAATTTGGCTTATTCCTCTTTAAGGTCTAACAAGACCTCTATCAACTCACCACACGTCCATTTTTCTGGCCTCCTTCTCAGGTTAGATATAGCTTTTTCTAACTCTAGCTGGGATCTTACGCATTTCTTTCAAAATACATAGCGCCTGGTCCAAAGCAAAAACTACGGAATACTGCAGGGGGGGGGAAGATTAGGGATTATGAAATACAGGTACACAAAAAACTTACTTTATCTCAATTATGTTGATTTACTGCATAAAAATGCAATATCAGCAATTGTATGAAGCATTGATCTTGCAAGCAGACTCATTGTGGATTTAAGGCAGAGATAGACCACCAGTGGCCCTTCAAATGTTGGACTTCAACTCTCATGATACTCCATCACTGCTAAGGCTCATGGCAACTAAACCATATTCGGAAAGCAGTATGTTGCCAATTCCTGGTTTTAAGCTACAAATCAGTGTCCCACCTGATTAACTAGGTACCAGTTTCTTAATGGCATACATTGGCCTGATGTTCAGGGAAGTGGCTACATTATTGAAAGTTATCGCCATTCAGCTTGCAATTGTGCAACGCTCCATGTTTCGAACTGCAATCTGATATACAATAATTAAGGTGTACCAGACATCTACGCAGTAAGCTGTAACCTGGGTTTTCTGCCATGCTGAAATCTTACTACTGATACTTCTTTTTTTTTTTGCAATTTCTTTACAATTTCCAAAATTGTCCACACACACTCCACTCCTTGTCCCCAATGAATTTGTTTATAAGCATATCTAACTTGATTGGGATTAATTTATTAGTAAAACAAACAATGAATGGCCTGAATTAGATAGCAAATGATGTCTTGTCTTGATGTCTGTAACGATTTGGGTACCCAGGATACAGGCCAGATTTTTAGTACATTTCCTGCTAATTCTTGGGGTGTTAAGATTTCAAAAAGAGTAGGAAAAAGTGAGAATGTAACAGTCCTGTGGCCAGCTTGCAGAGTGATTTAATAAACAGTTTTATCAGCTCCTCTGATGACCGAGACAATAATTATTGCTGAAGGCAATCTTGCAACTGTTCTCTTTTTTGCAGATACATCCCCCTTGTGGGGATGGGGATTCATCTTTTCATAGTGACATCTTAAGTCACAGGAGTAAAAAGAAGTTGGCAACTCTAATGAGGAAATGCTTCCCTGGTTTTGGTGATGACAGGAAAGGCCAAACTTTTAGCACCAAAGTTCTGACTGCCTTTCACACAGTCTTAAGAATTAGTAAACCTGAAATTTGTTAAGGCATTTGGAACGCATACTAATCATTGTTTGGTATATAGACATAGATATTAGAATCTTAAACGCTCGCCACTCTAGTAGGCAGCTGTCAACAAGCAGAGCTAATTAAGAATGACCCTTTATTTGTTTCCCCCCTGATTATTATGAGTATCTCTCACTCCATCTACCACTTCCTAATGTGAACAGAGATTGTATAGAAAGGGGCCCCACTAAACTAACTGGCACATATATCGAATCTGCTTAGCCTGGGCTGTTAAGTAAGTTTAATTAATTTACTAAGTTAATGTTCCAGTGCTAGCATGAAAGCATCATTGCTATCAGCTGGGTAGCAGGAATTGGAACCCTAAATGAGCTCATTTTTTCACAGTTGGAATTAGGGACCAGTTAGCCAGTTATATGGTTTTCCAATTTCTGCACTTGCCCTAAGGGAGTTGCAAGTTATTCATTCCCCAGGATTAAGTGTGAGTAAGAAAAAATAGCTACTTGGGATTTACTTCCATCTTTGACTCAAGCAGTGTCTATTCTCTTTAGTTTTCTGCCCTAGAAGTGAACGTGTATGTGTGTTATTTTTGAGAGGCTGGCAGTACAGCATCTCTAAGAAATGTTTCCTATGTGTATTTTTTTGTTGGAAAGGTTTGCAGATAAAGGTGTATGTGTGTGTGTAGGTGGGAGGGAAGCAAAACAAACAATAAAAGAATGGAAACAAAATTACAGAAATTTGCAAAGTTTGACAAATGGTGGTCTGGAGTTGCCACAAGCTAATGGCTTGCGATGATTAATAAGAGTAAAAATAATTGCATTTCATTAAGATTGATGACACCCCATTTAACCTCCCTTCTCGTTTCAGCCCTAAAGTGGAAAGAGATGAAGTTCTCATCTATAATAGCTCCTGTAACATTACCATGGAAACTGAGGCAGAGATGGAGTGTGAGGGACCTAATCAGCCAATTACCGCCAAGATTACTGAGATATGGAAAAACTGGGGCCAGAACACTCAGGTATAATCAAATCTTTTTTATAGACTGATTCAAACAGCTTAAAATTAAATTTGTAATATTGTGTACATTTAAGTGAAAAAAATAAATAAACCTTAGGCCAGGCAGAGGCAATATATAATTTTAAATGCTTTCCAACTGAATAGCCGATCTAATGCACAGCAAAGGAACTAATTCTTAACTATGGTTAACCACACTTTAATAAATATGAATGAGGCCTGCTGTATTTAATTGCTTTCTGTTGTCTCTTTATTTTTGCAAGCTCCTTTCTTATAAATGATGCTTCTTCCTGCCTCTGTTGCTGCAATCAGAGATCACAATCACAGATTTTTTTCCCCTGAGTTATTATGGTCTCTTCTCATGTTCTTCAGGCAATGGGCTATTAGCTAGTTGAAACAGGAAGATGATAAGCTTTATTGGAATATGGACTAGCAGTTAGATACTTCTTGCATACTGCCAGATTTTTTTTAAGAAATCATGTTGCCTCTTCAGCCCTTATGAAAGAATTAAAATAATTGAAACTATTCCTGAGTTGTGTTATTTTGAATAACATGGAGTTAATCAATTGACGTGTCATTCCTGCATTCCATTAATATCTGTAAGAAATATAAATATTGCTTACACTTCTCTGCCTTTCTTCCCTTTGGTCCATATTTGGACTGCTGTAGGAATTCTATGTGTACACACATATATATTGTGTAACATTCAAGTGATTTTTTTTTTAAAAGATTCATTTTTGTCCAAAAAACTGGTAGTTTCTGTGCTGTTCAGACAAGTTCAGGGCAAAGGCCAAAAATAAATTCATGCAGATGGTATACTTATGCCTATTGGATGTATTTAAATTCTAGTAAGTATAATTAATACCCAATGAAGTCCTTCTTTTTCCTCAATTCAGCCTGTGTATACACTACATGATTTCTTCAGTTGGGAGACATGTAATCTGCCGAGTCATTGCATTGCAGTGCGTAACAAATTGAATAAGTAAATAAAAGTAAACAGAAACATTTTTAATGTAAATTTGGGTAGATGGGGAAAATGACAAGAAAATCTGCTTGCATAGTTTTCAGTTTCCCCTCATGGAGGCAGCTCATGAACTTAGTCTTTTCATTATAGAGGTCTTTGCAGTTTAGCAGTAATTCCTTTTACCTTTTATCTTCTGGAAATGATAGGTAGAAAATGGTTTCAGGGTTAGGAGATGAGAAAATAGTCTGGGGATGATCCTTTAAAATTAAAACATTATTTAAATAAATGAATATGTGGAAATGATAGGAGAATAAAACTTTAACTTGGCACAGGGACTGTATGTTGGTCCTTTTTACATAGAGCCTGTGGGAAACATTTAATTAGCATCAGTCATACCAAGAATGAATGAATATAGAATTTGATTTCTTTACATTTTCCTGGCTTATAGATAGGTCTTGATCTGGCCATGTGCTACTTATTGTCATTCCTTTCTTTAATTAATATTGTGAGAAGGGAAACCTGGGGAAAAAAGCATCTACTTTTTGATATTTTTGATCTCTCATCTCAGCCATTACTATACATTTTCCTGAAATCCTGGAACCAAATTCAGAATGAGAGACAAGGCAGACAAGATGGATTTTTTAGTGGGGCGGGGCATGGCAACTTTTATTCACAAACTTAGATGGCAACTTTTATTCACAAACTTAATGAAGTAAGAAAGGTCCATTTAGTAGGCCATCAAGTCCAAACTCCTGTTCTCTGTAGGAATATAACAGATTCATGACTGACAGATGTCCTTTCTTTGCTTGATCACACTCAATGAATGGGAGCTCACTGCCTCTCTGAGGGATTAGTTCCAGTGTGCTACTTTTAAGTGGCTTTACTCTTAAAAGTCCCCCTCCCCCACCCATAGTATTCAACTGGTTTCCACCTTCCCACCTTTTGGATTAAGGTCTGAAATGAGGGAAGTTCTGTGATAACCATCTAGCAGCTTTTGCACAAGTAAACAATCAAGATGTCTATTTGCTATTGTATCCGAGAAGCCACACCACGCTTGGGGGCAAGAGTGCAATCAAGAGTTCCATTTCTATTTGCCACAAAAGAGTCTGGGCAGCATTAAATAGATGGGGCTGCTCTTACTTGTGTTGCGCTGTTGATGTGAATGATCTAGGAAAGAAATATTTGTGAAGACGATAATTAAACTGTAAGATTGTGTAGCTGTCTTCACAACTATATATTACTGGAATGCTTGTTTTCTTAGTGATGCAAATGGTTGCCAAGTCTGTCACCTTACATAGCTGAGGGACTGGAAATGCTGACCATTTCACACTGAGAAATGCAGTTAGGGACTATTCATGTGAATCATGTGAGTGTAAAGATAGGTTTATGTTTCTAACAATGGTTTGGGAGTGAGGCAATAAAATGAAGTATATTACTTCAGACTACAGTTTAATTGTTAAAATAATGAGTTATGGTTTATATAATTAACAGAAATGTTATTGATGGAATTGGAAATAATGATTTGGGTTCTCTGTAAGTTTTGGTAATCTAACAGGAGTAGGAATACATAGCTTTGTATCCTGGGAAGAAGCATATAGAGGGTAATTTCATGCACAGAGAATTTACTACAATCATTGAAACATTTTCATTGTCATGTTGCAAAGAGTTCCACATAGAATACTTGCATACAAAGAAATTATAGTCTGAAATTGTGAATTTGGGATTTAAATTTCCTGCCAATTAGCTTTAAAGGATGAGCACCATCAATTTCATTCTGAGGAAGAATAAATATCTATTCTCTCTCTGCCATCAATGTTTATCTTTATTCCACTTCCCTTATAGATTTTTATTATCTGTGGACATTTTAGCAATAGCACTTAGACTTATATACTGCTTCACAGTGTTTTACAGCCCTCTCTAAGAGGTTTACAGAGTCAGCATATTACCCAGCATATTACAGCAGGACACAAACTGTCGAATTGCTGGCAGTCGGCAGTCAGCAGAATTAGCCTGCAATATTGCATTTTAACCACTGTGCCACTACGGCTCATGATTTTAACAACTAAACTGTAGTCTGAAGTAATATACTCCATTTTATTGCCTCATTCCCAAACCATTCTGTTAGAAACAGAATGATTTTGTATTTTGTATATTTGCTGTTGATCATATTGATCAAATTACATAGCAAATGTATGTGTTTGTATAGGTGTGTGTGTATACACACAGACACACACACAGATCAGGTATTTGGTTTAGCTCACATAGTTCCTGTTCTTTTGGAGATGAAAACTGTATTCAGTTCACGCTGCCATTTTCTTGTTACACCACATGCAGCCATTCTGTTGTAAAAGAACTATGAATTGCAGAATCTTGAGTGTGTCAACTGAAGCCTAAGTAGCATGTATGTGTTGAGGAGGAGCAGATAGGTCAGATAAGTGGTTTCAATTTTACTTGACAGCCTCTTGCTAAGATTTATGGCACTGTGCAGTATATGCATGCTTCTACATAAAGGCTTTAATCATGTCATGCAAACTGCCCTTCCCTTCCCACTGGAAATAATGGTGCCAGTCAGAAAAATGCATTAATGGCCTCTTGTATGTTGGGTTACAGTAATGGTGCTATTAGCAAGAGGTACAAAATGTCAGAGAAGTAATGGGACTTCACCTTTTTCCTTATACGTGGACATCTCTAAGGAATTTAGACAGTTCTGCATGCATTGGTTCAAAAAATGTCTTATCAGTTGGCATCTAACTTTGTTGGCATTAGCAAAATAAATTCATGTTGACACATACTTGATAGTTCTGGGAAATTCTGATATTGAGAAAATGACATGTCAACGTTTCACCATTCTTCCTTTATGAGAAAGCAAGTGATCTTTTACTTCCACAAGTAGCAATTCATTAAACTCCATTCAAAAGATCTTTCTTTCCTTCCTCTGCTTCAGATTATGTATTATAATTATTTATATAATTCTTGAGAATGATAAATCTACTTAATTTTACTTTTTTGGGGGTAAAAGTATATGAAGTAGTATTTTATAGGCTTACTAATGTAGTATTCAATATGTACACTGTACAATAGATAGTATGTAAGCACGCACGATTGCAAACCTATTATAATCAACATACTTTTTTCAGAACTGAGAACAGACTTGTGGCAAATACCGGAAACTGTCCTTATATGTCTCGACATTATTTTGCTTTAATGGCATTTTCCAGATTCTGCTGCTTTGTTTTGACCAAGCAAAATCCATCTTTGCATGTTAGATGCTGCCTGCAGAACAAATGACCACGTAGCTAAGTAATAGTCTCCGACTTTCCTCTGAAGTGTTAACCGTGGAGCCGTGGTGGCACAGTGGTTAGAATGCAGTATTGCAGGCTACTTCTGCTGACTGCCAACTGTCAGCAATTTGGCAGTTCAATTCTCACCAGGCTCAAGGTTGACTCAGCCTTCCATCCTTCTGAGGTCGGTAAAATGAGGAGTCAGATTGTTGGGGGCAATATGCTGACTCTGTAAACCGCTTAGAGAGGGCTGTAAAGCACTGTGAAGCGGTATATAAGTCTAAGTGCTAAGTGCTATTGCTATTCCATCTGGGTGAATAGTCATTTGATTTCTGTGATTTGCACTGTGGATTAAATGAGTGAAATGATTAAATGAATGAAATATTATCTGCAAATGCTGGACTGTGGATTTGGGGAAAGATGAAAGGGCAGCTTGTTAGAAACTGGGTAATGAACTAGACTGGATGGAACAGAGTTGACTGTAGTAAGACTTTCTGTTTGCAAAGGCTTCTGATAGACACAGTTGTAGAAATTATGTTGTAATATCGGAAATTGATTAAGAAAGCAATATATGGGGGTTTCTTGGCTTCTGTTGGCTATACCATCACATGATGACCAAAGGATGAGGACAGCAATGCATTATCACTCATATGTTAAATATTTTGCATATCTTTCATACATATTCCCAGACCTGAAAAAACTAACCAGTGGGAAACCATGGGCATAATATTATACATGTAAGAAATAATAAACACAAGAAAAATTTTAAGGAGAAGAACTTAACAGTATTTCCTGAGCATTTGTTCCACAGGCCTTTCCTGTTACTGCCATACAAACTCTTATGACTCATCCTTGATGAGAACCGGTTTATTAGAATCCATTTAATATTGATTTTGACTTTGGGACATGGCTTTCCCAGATCTGACAGATTTCCAGAATTCAACCCTTGATGTGTCAACCTTTTCCTTCTCTTCCCTCCAAGTGTTCCCAGCAATGTTTTCTGTGTTATTTGGCAAGTGACCTTCTGCTAGGATGGCAGGAGAGGGAGGAAGCACCAGTGAGCAACTTGCACTTCTAGGCATGTACTAGTAAGGACTGAAGTGGGAATCTGATTGCTTTCTCTGCAGTAGCTGCCATACATCTTACTCTGGGGAAGATAAAATCTAAAAGCACAAGCATTCATTTTCTCTCTTCCTGTATAAGACTTAAAGCTATTCTTCCTGCTGTTTCTTAATTTTTTTCCTTGCAAGTTCACTTTTTGTAAGATGAACTTATTGAGCATTAAATAGGTTTGAATTGTGTTATTGCCTCTTTGCCTACTTTTTCAAATCACTTCAGCATTTTTCAGTTGGAAGATTTAAGCATCAAAAAAGTGAAGTCACCTCTTGATTCAACTTTCAAGGGTTTAGTCTCATGTATCTAATATCACACCTACCCAACCATCCCCACTCACTCCTCTCCAAACCATTAATATAAATTTCTTAATATTTCTTAATTTCTTATAGTCTTACTCTAAGTATGGTTGCTTGTGCTTTAAGCATTCTTTCTCCTGCCATTACATATTGAGGGACTTTTTGCTGGACATTTTGGACATTGGACATTGAAGGGACATATTCATGTTTTGATGAGTTTTTATTTATTAGTTCAATGTAATGGCTACCCATCTCAAATGAATTATTCTAACAGCTAATTGTGTTCAAAAATATAAATAACAGAAAGGCAAAAACAAAACAAAACACATCAAAGAGCAGCCATGGTGAAAATAAATCTATCAAGAACAATTAACACAACCAATTTATGGACTCAACTCCACCTCTTTCTGCCAGCCCCAGTAGCAGAACCAAGTGTTTAAGGATTTACAGAAGCCTGACAGATCAGGACCAATCTGATTTCCAGGGACATGATGTTCTAAAGCATGCGTACTACAACAGAAAAGGCTCTCTTCCGGGTTTCTACCAGATAACACTCCTTAATAGATGGAACCTCGAGCAAATCACTTTATAGGTCACAACCAGCCCCTTGAATTGAACCCAGAAGCACTCTGGCAACCTATGGAGCTCATGGAGCAAAGATGTAATGTGCACCAAATGAGGAGAAAACATAACTGCTTGTGCTGTTACTTTCTGCACCGGGTGGTCTTCAAGGGCAGCAGGTCTGAAGTGCAGAGGCCATTGCAGTAGCCCATTCAGGAAGTGACTAGAGCAGGGGTGACAAACTGGCGGCCCATGGGCCAGATGCATCACGTGCAGGCCATGCCCACCCCAGCTCTGCAAAGGCAAAAAAACGTCATGATACATCACATGACGCGATCGAGTTTGACACCTGTGGACTAGAGCATAGGTAACTACAAGTGGGGCCTCATGTTCTACGAACGGGTACAAGTGAAGAACAAAAAGCTATGTAAAGATCCCTCTGGTAATAGCTGCCAACTTTTTTTCAAACAGGAGTCATGAATTCCCCCCCCCTCCCTGGACTGTATGTACTGGTTCTGTTTGGGGAAATATGACTCTATCCAGAACTAAAGATGGAAAATTCCTGGAATCAGGAAGCTGTAGCAATAGCAATAGCACTTATATACCACTTCATAATGCTTTACAGCCCTCTCTAAGTGGTTTACAGAGTTAGCATATTGCCCCCAACAATCTGGGTCCTCATTTTATCAACCTCGGAAGGACAAAAGGCTGAGTCAACCTTGAGCCGGTCAGGATTAAACTCCTGGCTGTGGAAAGAGTTAGCCTGCAATACTGCATTCTACCATGGGTCCTTTAAGTTGTAATACCTAAAGTCATTCAGATTTGTTAGGGTTGAATTAA
>QLTV01002975.1:3932122-3945211 GCA_003457575.1 Thermophis baileyi | reverse complement strand
TGGCGTGGCTTGGTGGTCATGGTCATGTGACCGGGTGAGCTCAAAAACCAACTTTCCCACTTCACACACAAACAACACAAAAGCTACACAACTGACTGACACACAATGCAAAAGCACACAAAATGGCCCCTGCAACAACAAGCAGGAACCTCACATAGCCACAAAGAGCTCAAAAACCAGCTTTCACACTTCACACACAAACAACACAAAAGCCACACAACTGACTCACACACAATGCAAAAGCACACAAAATGCCCCCTGCAACAACAAGCAGGAACCTCACAGAGCCACAAAGAACTCAAAAACCAACTTTCACACTTCACACACAAACAACACAAAAGCCACACAATTGATTCACACACAATGCAAAAGCACACAAAATGGCCCCTGCAACAACAAGCAGGAACCTCACAGAGCCACAAAGAGCTCAAAAACCAACTATCACACTTTGCATAAAAATAACACAAAAGCTACACAACTGACTCCTACACAACTGACTCACACACAATGCAGAAGCAGCTGGACTTCACACAAAATGGCCCCTGCAATAAGCAGGAACCTCACAGAGTCACAGTTCGGTTGAATAGGTAGTTTAAAAAAAAATGCTTTAAAAAAGTTTTAAAAAAAAGGTTCAGACATCCTCCTCTCAGCTGATTGTCAAAACAGCTGAGAGTTGGGACTTTTTTTTTTACTTTTTAAAGCATTTCTTTACTACCAGTTCCAGCAAATAGGTAGTAAAAACGCTTTTAAAAAAGTAAAAAAAAGGTTCATCAGCTTTTGATGTGACAATCAGCTGTACCGCCCGATTGTCAGAACCTTTTTTTTTTTTTTACTTTTTAAAAGCATTTTTACTACCGGTTCTGCGAACCGGAAGCATTTGTTACTACCGGTTCCGGCAAACCGGGTTGAACTGGTAGCATTTCACCCCTGATTTGGTTGCTTTCTGCTGAAAAGTAATTTATTTTGTGGTTAGCATTTGGTCCAATTCAAATTCATATGAGCAAAAATATATTTTACCAATTTCTGGTAATTTGTTTTCTCCCAATAGAATTAGGTGAGCATCCCTTTGAAAAATACAGTCAAGCGCCTAGGAAGGAAATAAAGCACCTAAGCCATACCCCATCTAACAGCCAGATAAGCAGAAACAGCATCAGATAAACAGCCAGAAAAACTACTCTAAACAACAACCATTCTCACCCCTCCAAAAAATAAAAATAAAAAAATAAAAAATAAAAAATCCTGACAGGGCAAGCTGCTATATATAAAAAGTCAGCAAACCAGGGGTGAAATCCAGCAGGTTCTGACAGGTTCTGGAGAACCGGTAGCGGAAATTTTGAGTAGTTCGGAGAACTGGCAAATACCACCTCTGGCTGGCCCCAGAGTGGGGTGGGAATGGAGATTTTGCAATATCCTTCCCCCAGGAGTGGGGAGGGAATGGGGATTTTGCAATATCCTTCCCCCAAGAGTGGGGAGGGAATGGAGATTTTGCAGTATCCTTCCCCTGGAGTGGCGAGGGAATGGGGATTTTGCAGTATCCTTCCCCTGGAGTGGGGAGGGAATGGAGATTTTGCAGTATCCTTCCCCTGCCATGCCCACCAAGCCACGCCCACCAAGCACACCACACCTACCAAGCCACGCCCACAGAACCGGTAGTAAAAAAAATGGATTTCACACTGCAGCAAACCCTGCTGTCCCTTGAAATGATAATGTTATTTAGTCTGGTAATGAAACATCTTCAAGAGAAACCACCAAGCTTAAAGAACTAAGAATCCAACAATTTTATTTTACTTTTATTTTTAACAATCAAACTAGCCAATACAAAATGTGATATATCTATACTGACAATGTGCTTGGATATTAAGGTGAAACAAAAAAGAAGACCCAGAAAGTTATATCATAAACAACGTAGATGTTTCTTCCCCTGTATCGAAACTAACATCAATAGTGGTCCATATATTGGCAAAGAGCACATTTCAGAATTCAGTATTGCAAACTGGATGTAGCATTGTATGATAATAGTTTTAGACCCCATTCTCAGTCCCAGAATCCATACGTTTTTGTATCTTGATAATTCATAATATGAGAAGATCATACACACTGAATCCTTTACACAGAGCATTTTGTCTAAAGTCAGATTTAAAATTTTGTGGTAATAGTAGGAAAATCTCAAATCAGTCATTGCTCCTCCTGTTAAATTGTTTTGGTATAGAAAATCAATTAGAAACATTTATTGAAAAATATCTTGATATAACATATGAGAAAATATTTAGTTACTAGATTGTCACACTTTTTTTTTTGAATATTCTCACTACACCTCATTTTTCAGTTTTTCCATTCATACTGGTAACAGGAACCTAGCATTCTGTAGCCACTGAATTTGCTTAATTGTCACTAACCTCTGTTCTTTTCTTCTGTAAAGTCTCCCCCGCCCCCAATTCTTTAAATCTTAAAGTTCCCCTGAGAATGCCAATATCTGCTTGCTTCTCAAGAGACCAATTTTAGCTACTTATTTCATCATGGCAATTCAGCACCTGAGTTTGTCATTAATGCAGGATCATGATTAATGTATGCATAACTAAATTGTGTGTAAAAGCACAAACCACTGAGAATTCCTTTTCAAATCCCTTACATGTTCACTGTACCATGTAATTAACATGAGGAACCTATGTTTCTGTACATAATGCAGTTTAACCTACAAAAATTGCTGATTACCTGTCCCATAAGTCCTAATTAGCTCATGACTAGATGCTACGTAAGTACTATGATTACACAGCAAAGTAATTGAAAAGTTGTATTGCTCAATTTCTCTCTTTTCAATATCTAGTAAAATGTCAACTATCAAGATATTATAAGTTGTTGTATAAAATATGTTGACCATATATGAGAGTTATATTATCTCCTAGACTTAAGGGATGTTTGGGTCAGACTTAAATAACCGTGGACTATTATAGTTAATTGTTATTCCATCTTATTGGATTGAATCTAATAATAATATAGAATGATTTAATAGAAATACTGGACTTCTATTTTAATCTGGGACCACTGGGTCAAGGAATGTTTCCAGGCAGATTCAATGTACATGCAATGTAGATACAGGGCAAGCTACTAGATATACAAACAAGAAGCAAATCTACGCTCACCAGCACTGGTGATGTTGCCTAGTTGGGTAATGAAACACTTGCAAGCATACAAGCAAGTGCAGAGCAAGCTCAGAGAGCACCAAGGACCTCTCTTATCAACCCTGATCTACATAAATTCTCTTCTCTTGGAGCAATTGCATGAAGCTACTGGAGGAAAAACAAAGTAAGTATTTATCTTTGATGCTGGTTACACTGAATGGATTTCCATTATGGAATTTACAGGCTAGTGAGCCGAATGTAAATGCCTTAGACTCAATACTTTTTTTAAAAAATGCATTTTTTTAAAAAAAGAAACATTTGAACTGACCAATTTATAGATTGCATATATGATTGTTTCTTTGTCCCATAACAATAGTGATAATGCCTGCAACATCCATTAGTGTCCAAGTTATTTATTCCGAAATTTCATCTTAACCTTTTTCTTGATTGCCTATTTCATCTTACCTTCCATAGGAGTTGTAGAGAACTCTGAAGCCTACTCATTTAGCTGTTCTAATAAGTGATGATGAACTGGAATTTTAGATTTTGCCTTTTCTCTCTTTCATCATTTTATTTTCTCTATTTTCTCTTTCCCTGTTTTTAAATGTTCAAGTTGATAACCAGCTATAGTTGTGTTGAAACTCAAGACATTATTTTATTTTAAAAGTAGCCTAGTTTATCTTCAGTGGATCCTACTGCTTTCAATGAAAATCAAAGTGGTAAAACCTAATTATAATAACTTCAGGGTAAAGAATGGCCGAGGTCCTCTTTAAGCAGGTATCTATTATTAATAATGACAGTAGTCAGCACCATCTGGGATTAAAATAGAATCACCTCTATACATAAAGCAATTATCAATATTTTCATAAATTAAGAACAAAAAATAAAAGATTCATTGAAGGCAAAAACGAGCAAGAGGGATTGCTGAGTTACTGTTGGGCATGTGAGACTGGGGAGAGAAATGGAAAAACTGAACAGACGGGATAGCTTGGCTATCCTAGAAAAGAGCATTGACTGATTAGTTGGAATTCACAATTTCATTACTGTAATGTCTCAAAGTTGCTTTTACAAGAGGCAACTGGACTTTCTGGTTTTTCTTTGAAGACGTTTCGGTTCTCATCCAAGAAGCTTCTTCAGTTCTTGGATGAGAAGTGAAACATCTTCAAAGAAAAACCAGAAAGTTCAGTTGCCTCGTGAAAAAGCACCTTTGGGACAACCATGACCTGGATGACTGAGAATCTCCATATACATTCATCACTGTAAGTGCCAATAATGCTAATAATAACAATAACTTCAACATCAGATATTGTATTCTACCTTCCATGCTGAAAATGTAATGCAAAGTTCAATAATTGAGTTAGCAGTCCATATGTTTTCCGTTAATTCTAGTATACAAGACAGTAACCCATATTTGTGGAGATCATATGTCCCTTAATACCTGTCTTTTATTCCATACCATTGCCATTGTTTACATGCAGGTGGGTGAGTATTAGGTGATGAGTGTGTGCGAATTCAAGGTATCAAAGCCATTCCCTTTCCCCCTTTCAGGAAACATGTTAATATACATACTTAGTGTTTCTTTAGCTTAGCTGTAGTTTGGCTGATTGCTGCTAATTACTCTATGCTGAGGCAGATTTCTGTCTTATTTCTATGTCTGTTACACCTGGCAGGTGGTTATTTACTTCCATCACCTCAATATTTCTCTAGCAGAGATAATGTAACTATACAGATCCATCATTCCCTCCCCTCTTGATTATCTTGTAGATTTTTCTTAAATCTTGCTGTCCAATTTCTCTATCTTCTGGGTAACTTGATTTAAAAATTAAATAAAAATGACACTGGAGTGCCTCCCCCATAAGAACGTTAAGGCCCGTGCAATTTATCTGCAGCAAGAACAAAATCTCAGGTTAAGGGCAGATATTGTTAGCATTTCCAAGAGATGTGACTTCTGCAAGGTTGTTAAACTGTGGAAGGAAAGCTAACATGGCTGCCTCAGTATCCACAGGCAATGTGAAGAGATAAATGGTTGACCCTGGCCTGTGTCAGGTTAGGATTGATGCCACTATCAGCTCCAGTGCCTTTCCAATGATTTAAAAAAAACAAAACACCTCTCTGATAGAGTGTGTTATCTAGTTACTGCCATGAGGGCAATAGCCTGCGGTGGAGTTGGGTAGGGGAAGGGAAGGAAAGAGAAGGAAAGAGAAGAGAAGAGAAGATGGGGGAAGAAGGTCAATTTAAGAGGACAATCTTTGTCAGATTAAAGGGGGAAAGAGCCTTGCTTTAAAAAATGGAATTTAGGAAATAAATAAAAAATGAAAATTGTTCCTAGGTGTAAGGACAGAGTACGCAAAATATGCTACTCCTCTCTTCCCCCATACAGTAGAAGATGCACAAGGTTAGGCCTTGGGCAAAACTATAACAGAGTAACAGAGTTGGAAGGGACCTTGTAGGTAATCTAGTCCAACCCCCTGCTCAAGCAGGAGTCCCTACATCATTTCCGACAAATGGCAGTCCAATTTCCTCTTGAAAGTCTCAAGTGTTGGAGCTCTCACAACCTCCGAAGGCAAGCTGTTCCACTGATTGATCGCTCTCACTGGCAGAAAGTTCCTCCTTATTTCTAGGTTGAATCTCTCCTTGGTCAGTTTCCATCCATTATTCCTTGTCTGGCTTTCTGGTGCCTTGGAAAACAGCCTGACCCCCTCCTCTCTGTGGCACATCTGGGGGAAACCCGACTCTAAAGACCCCCCCAGGTTTCCCCTTAGTTAAAAGTACAATTTCCTCCCCCTGCCCATGCAGTCCATCACATGGTCCAATCAGGTCACAGTCCAAAGTTTATCTGGCCTCACATCCCGCCTCCTAGGATTGCATTGGCTTTTTTGGCTGCCGCTGCACACTGCTGGCTCATGTTTAGCTGGTTGTCTACTAAGACTCCAAGATCCCTCAGTCACTGCTATTGAGTGTGGTTTCACCCAGTTTATATGTATATTTTTGGTTTTTCTTACCTAAGTGTAGGACTTTACTTTTCTCTGCATTGAATTTCATTTTGTTAGATAGGGCCCAGTGTTCAAGTCTGTCAAGATCCATCTGGATCTTGAGCCTGTCCTCTGGGGTGTTAGCTATTCCTGCCAGCTTAGTATCATCTGCAAATTTGGTTAGAAATTTGGCTGAGAAACCCAGCACTGTTAACAAGTTGTAAAACATTGCATGAGAGAGAAAGATAATGCCATCTTTGTTTAAAGTCTGTGACATTTAAATTATCTCAATATTTCTCACAAAATTCTAAAACATTCTCAAGATTCAGAATGTATACATTCTTTGTTTTATAAAATGATAGGAGCTTGACTGATCTTGAGCTTGTCTCATTTCTCAGGAAACTTCATTCCTCACCAGATGAAAAGTCCAAACTTTCCAGTTCCTTAATCCATGCCTCCCTTTATTCTTGAATAACTGCTTCCGCATATTCCATAATCACCCATAGTTTGCTAAAGTGTTATTTAGCATGTGGGTGAGTAAAATGAAACATTCCCATCAACCTATGCCATAGCTCCTACTGGTACTTTATGAAAACCTTTTGTGTGCATTAAAAAGTGAATTATATACTTTATGTTTTGACTGGTGCATATTTTAAATGATTGCTGCTTTGTCCCTTTTGAAACTCTAATCTGTAAAGAGGGTGTCACTCCTGAAAAAAGAAGTCAGATATAAAATTGCAGCAAAAAGCAAAATTGATTTATATTAGTGGTCTCCTTAATCTACTGGAAGTACAGGTAGTCTTGACTTATGGCCACATTGGGAGTGGAATTTCAGCTGTAAGTTGAGGGACCCAAGTGATCAGACCCTGTTTTATGACCATTTTTACAGTGGTTGTTAAGCATATGGTCATAAGTGCAAATCCTGGGGGAAAATGCCAGAAACCAGCAAAAAATATTGCTAATTGTGGTCATATGTACACAGGGCGCTGTAACTAGTCACAAATGTGAACTGGTTCTCAAGCTGCTGAAATGCAGTCATGTAACCACATGGGTAGGTAGCACAACATTTTGCAATGAGACCACTGTAACTTTAAAATTAAACTAGCTATAAACATTGCTACTGTTATAGCAAGTACTTTTCAGTGGTAGAGCTTTTACTCAACTAAATTAAATAAAAGGGAGTAAGTCTGAACACTAATATGTACTTTCTGTTGCACTCTTTCTAGAGTCTCAACATCTTTTTTATAGTGTGGTGACCAAAACTGGATGCAGTATTCTAGGTGTGGTCTTACTAAGACTTTATAGAGTGATATTAGTACCTCACGTGATCTTGATTGAATCCCTCTGCTAATGCAATTTAGGATTGTATTGGCTTTTCTAGATAGCGTACTTGTTTGGATGGACTCATTTTAATTTCCTATATTGATGCTTCCAGACTGAACTGCATTATGCAATTATGCCCGCTTTTAAACCTGTGTACCTTTTCAGGAAAGATGCTGTAACCAGGCCACCATATTCTATAGTAACGATATGTATACAGATAGGGTAAAGAAAGCATATTGTTTTTGTGTTATAAGTGAACAGATAAGATGCTGGAAATTGAGTAGTCAGGCACTCATGGCAGGGGTGAAATTCAAAAATTTTCCCTACCGGTTCTGTGGGTGTGGCTTGGTGGGGGGTGGCAGGGGAAGGATACTGCAAAATCTCCATTCCCTCCTCACTCCTGGGGGAAGGATATTGCAAAATCTCCATGCCCACCCCACTCTGGGGCCAGCCAGAGGTGGTATTTGCCGGGTCTCCGAACTACTCAAAATTTCCACTACCGGTTCTCCAGAACCTGTCATAACCTGCTGAATTTCACCCCTGATTTAAGGGTTTTGTGTGTGTGCGTCTGTGCGTCTGTTTTGCATTGGTGGAAAATGAGAAACTTGGCTAAATATTCTAAATACTGAAAAGGTATGATAGAGTGCAATATTATTTTACTTGATGTTATTGTCAATCTATTCCACTTATTTATGGTTATGCTATAATAAGCATGGTATAGCATTGCTGTCTGATTAAATAACTTTTAGTAGATGGGCAGAATTCTTTATTAATGAAGAGCTTACACATGCATACTCTAATTGTTATCTGTTCATATTATATTTAAGCCTACCTCCCCAATATATTAAACAAAAAAACCCTACATTTAGAAAATGGAAGCATTAGAGAATTAACATTTTTGTTGAAAAGCCTTATATAAACATTCATAAACTCTCTATTATCCTCAGTTACTCTAAAGCTAATTAAAGGAGAGGATAGACTTTGACCACCACTTTTTGATTATTCACCTTTCATGTACTGTAATATTTATTGATGAGCATATAAAATATTAGGGAAGCCATCATAAGACAGAATGTGAAGAATGATCATGTATAGTAATTGCAAGTAGAGCCTTCTATGCTCTTACTTATCAGGCTTGAGTTTACATAGGTCTCTGGCTTGCCACAATCTTCCTGAAGAAGCATTCCTCTTCCATATAGTTTATTGTAACTGGTACTTTGAAGGGTTTTTTTGAAGCTGTATTTGGTGCAAATGCAACAGTTGACTTGTGAGAGCTGCTATACATTAAAAGATTCTTCCATGGACTCTGCATTTGTTACTAGTAGGTTCTGGGTACAATTCAAGGTGTTGGTTTTGATCTATATGGCTTAAAACTAGGTACGCATCTATCTATTCAATAGACCCATTCTGGGAAGAATGTTGAATATTCTCCCTCGGTTGGAAGAGAAAACAGTGCTTTTTATTTGTGTTACTAACCCTCTAGCTTTTAAGGGTTAATATCTGTGTCATTTGGGATGCCTAGTACTTATGATTATGAGTTTTACATTTTTAGTAAGGAGTTTATGATTATTAAGGAGTTTTATGTATTGTTAGAAGATTGCTGTGATTTTTAAAGTTTATACTATCATTGGTTTTGGGGCATGAAGTAGATAAATATAGAGGAAATAAATAATAGCAATAGCAATAGCACTTAGACTTATATACCGCTTCATAGTGCTTTACAGCCCTCTCTAAGCGGTTTACAGAGTCAGCATATTGCCCCCTACAATCTGGGTCCTCATTTTACCCACCTCGGAAGGATGGAAGGCTGAGTCAACCTTGAGCCGGTAATGTCCATTCTACATTTATGCATGTCAACAGGACAGTCTGATTATGTTGTTGGAATTGACCTACTGACTAGTTCTTGGAATCAATCCAGTCTAATATAAATCCAGAAATGTGCATTTCTTCCTTCAGTTCTTTTTAATGTCTCATTTTTAGAGCCTTCCTTTTACAGTTTTTCTTCTACATGGTATTCAGTTTCTGCCCAAATCACATTCTCTCACATATGTTGTCTTTCTTTTTCTTTTAAAAAGTATAAGGAAACAATCCAACCTAGAACTAAGGAGAAATTTCCTGTCAGCAAGAACAATTAATCAGAGGAAAGGCTTGCCTTAAGAAGTTGTGGGTGCTCCATCACTGGAGGTTTTTAAGAAGAGATTGCCTGAACAGGAGGTTGGAATAGAAGACCTCCAAGGTCCCTTCCAACTCAGTTATTCTGTTAATTTAATGGGCATGTAACACCAGGTGAAAAACCCAATGCTAGTCTTGGTATTTACTAATAATAGTTGGTGATAAATATCTGGTAATTAACATATTGTAGCAATATGATGTGGTCTCACTTATATAAGGTCCAAAACAATGTGTGCAACTCAACCATTTATTCTATCTTCAATGATAGCATCTACAAAAGAGTAATAGCCTTCATATTTTTTGATTATTGATTATTGATAATTATGGACAGGTTTCTCTAATATAAAGCTTACCCACTACAATATTACCTCTTTGAAATGTGCATATTGTGATGGGATACTGATAATCTTACATTTGCAAGAAATGACCTTGAGCTGCAGAAGTTCTATATGTATTTTAGAACCTTCCTATACAGTGAGTTGAGATTTTGTTTCCTGTAATGTTGATAATAATATCTATAATTTCAATAAATTGCTCAGATCAGCCAAGGCATAGGAAGTCTTGGAAAAGGGCAAAAGAAGGAATGTCTACATTATAGTTGGCAGCGTGAAAAAAACAGGAAGCTCGTATAATTGTATTATATTACATATTAGATTCAAAGAGAACAATAGGAAACTTGGGAGAAATGTTTCCTATGATCTGAACCAATAAACGTTGTGTTCCTGGCAAGAATAACACGGACAGCAGAGAAGGAAACTGTAGAAATGTAAAATTGTGAGACAAAAAACCACAGATGCTACAAACGATAATGATTTGAACTAACCAGCCATGCCTGTTTTTTATGGGTCCCTGGTTCAATATTTAAGTAATAAATTTGATTATAAATATAAGTAAATAAAATGTAATAATAAATAAAACCATTCAATAATAATACCATTCAATAGCCTACTGTGAATTTTATTGGAGAAGTGACTTTAGGCTGTGTCTTTATGGCTGGGGATGGTTGCCTGTACCAAGGGGAAATGGTGTTAAAATCCCCCCTCCCACCCTGTATACGGTGCATCCACGCACAGCTTCACCCTTGTCTTCTCTGTTGCCCTCACATGTGAAAGCACCATTTGATCAACCCAAAATTCTATTTCATTCTATTCCCTTAATTAATTACCAGTCGGGTGATGTGCCTTACCTTCTGTGTCTGGAAATTGCAGTGATTACTCCCATGCTGAGAGACAATCCTCCCCCCCCCTTTCCCATCCAGGATTTATGCTTTCCTTTTGCTTCTGTCCATGTGCAAATTAGCCTTTTCAGCCCATGAACTGGCTTATGTTATGGGTGGTGACCTGAAACTGCCCACTTTCCTCCCCTCCTCTCAACTCATCAGCAAGCGAAACTCTTTCCAGTTGGCTTTTGAATCTTCTGGCTGTATTTGTGGCTGCCCCTGTCTGAGTAATTAATGATAGTGCTGTTGTTTATGAGCTTGAGTTGCTAACACTCTTGGCTGGAAATGCGTTTCTACCTTTGGGGCCTGCTAGTTTCCTGTTTCCAGTCCCACTTCACTGGTCCAGGTCAATATTTTCTGTGTAAATAGATTTATCCAATAATGGCTGGTGGGAGAGTGTGTCATTCATCAGTCCAGTAGCAAACGTACCAGGCCAACTTCTAGAAGAGCCAGGAGGCTGCACTACCATAGCTTGGAAGAGAATTTCTCTTTTACCCTTATTAAATGTGCAATCCTATATATGCTGAACATCTTTAAACTGTGACACAGTACTGGTGTATTGAAGGCACTGATATCTAAGTCCTTACCAAAAGTTCAGTTTTAGAGGACTATTGTTGTACATATGAGTGCCTGAACTGGGACTTAAATATGAGTTGATCTAAATATACAAACTCCCATGATTTGTCAATTAAGTCTTCTTTAATCTTTCTAGATATTTTGACCTGTAATAGTAATCTGTTCTAGCCATTATATCCTTCAATCATCGATGGTGGGATTTGTAGTCTCTGGGATGACTCAGGAGGGGAAGACTGGATTAACCCATTAACAGCAACTAGTTACTCTTCCCCAGATAGTTGGGAGAAATGTGGGCTGTTAGATGTGCTGTGTTCAAGTGGCAAGTTCTCCAGCAGCAGTGGCACTAAATGGTTAGCACAGATGTGGATGGCAGATGAATTAAGGTGTTTGACATTATAGTCAAGGTGCCATACATAACCATCTGCATGTCATCATAAAAAAGATGATATTCAGAGAACACTATCATTATTATGCAATACTCTTGAGAGCAGCTAAGCCTTTGTGATCAGCAATGACATTCTTCCCTGCTGACAAGGCTAATATTCTTTTCCCCACCACTAAAGAGCTCAAATTGGAATACCATTTATCACTATTTTTGAGAATGCTTTTCCATGTGATCATGCTGGGATATGCTAACTTCATACGAACATGAATAAATATAATTTTAAACAATAAGTATCTACAATAGAAAATGGTGTCACTAGAAAACTCCAAGGCTCTTACATGCAGGTTGAGTGTTCAGTGTACAGTATACAGTGTACAGTGTACAGTGTTCACTGTACAGTGTACAGTGTTCAGACCTGATGGACTATGTGCATACTTCCTAAAAAAGCTCTCCACTGCTATGGCTGAACCACTAAGCATAATCTTTGAAAAATCCTTTAGGACCAGCTCCCTACCAAACCTATGGTCACTAGCCACGGTCATCCCCATCTTCAAAAAGGGAGATCCCAGCCTAGTTGAAAATTACAGACCAACCTCTTTATGCTGCGTCACCTGCAAAGTCATGGAATCAATCATAAACCAATCCATTACCCCCCACTTAGAAACAAACAACCTACTCTCAAATAAGCAATTCGGTTTCAGGAAAAAATTATCTTGTAATCTACAACTACTACACTGCAAAAACATATGGACTTCAAAACTTGACCAGGGCAAAACAATAGACGCAATTTACATAGACTTCTGTAAAGCCTTTGACTCAGTGGTACACAACAAACTACTTCTGAAACTAAAATCCTCTGGACCCCTACATAACAGGATAGCTGCGTTCCTGTCAAACAGACAACAAGTGGTCAAAATAGGGAGCGCCCTATCAAATCCCATACCAGTTAACAGCGGTGTTTCCCAAGGCAGCGTACTAGGACCAACACTCTTTATACTTTATATAAATGACCTTTGCGATCACATTATAAGCAACTGCGTTCTCTTCGCCAATGATGTAAAACTTTTTAACACTACCGACAACACTGCTACCCTTCAAAAAAACCTCGACTTTGTGTCAGAATGGTCGAACATCTGGCAACTCCAAATCTCAACCAACAAATGCTCTGTCCTACACATTGGCAAAAAGAATCAGAACACCAAATACAAGCTGAATGGACACGACCTTGCAGATGACCCTCACTCTGTCAAAGACCTTGGAGTACTCATATCAAATGATATAAGTGCCACAGCCCACTGCAACAACATCACCAAAACGGCATTA
>QLTV01002975.1:3910437-3921273 GCA_003457575.1 Thermophis baileyi | reverse complement strand
TCTTTCTTTCTTTCTTTCTTTCTTTCTTTCTTTCTTTCTTTCTTTCTTTCTTTCTCTCTCTCTCTCTCTCTCTCTCTCTCTCCTTCCTTCCTTCCTTCCTTCCTTCCTTCCTTCCTTCCTTCCTTCCTTCCCTCCACAAAACATTTTTTGTTCTATCATCTGTTTATAAGAATTATTTCTTATAAGCGATCTCTCTTGGGCAAGGTCTCTAATATATACAGACAAAAAGAAGAAAAAGTACCATATTTATTGAACAAATAGTCAATAAGAATTCACTAATTCATCATACTATGTTTCATGAACTTTTTTTTTAATTTTCTTATTTATTTATTGCCTTTTTACCAAGAATGATGTTCAATATAACTGATGAGATCAAAAGCAGACAGGGACACAATTAGAAACCTAAAACACATAAAATATATTAATAAAATGGAGTGGCTCTTCACTTCTTATTTTCATAGACCTACCTAAGAGAGGTTCAGTATTCCGCTTTGGAGGGGGGGCAGTGTATGGAAAATAGTTCTGCATATTTTGTAAGAGGTATTTATTCATTATGTTACATAAATGATTTGATTTGAATCAAAAAGATGATGGTTTGAGTCAAGATTCTTGAAAAGCTGGTAGCTGGGTGATTCCAGAAATTCTCAGGACAAACCTATTATCTTAGACTATATCAGTCTGACTTCAGATTTGAGATTCGTTGGAAAGGATAATCTTTGGGTTCTTTTATGTGGCTACATCAATGTGCATTCCTGACATCTGAGCTCTGTTCTGCCTCAACAGTGAGGATGGTGTTTGCTGTTGTCTTTATAGCTTGAATGTGGGACAACTGAAATGGATTCACCTGGCTCAATTAGTTGGCATTGCAAATCCAGTGGTAATGACAATAGCTCATGATTTACTGACCACAAGGGGTCAGTATGCAAAAGGGCATCTTTTCAGAAAAATATGAAGCATGTGTCTGGAGGAAATGGAAGATCTAAATCTGTATACAAATCATATACTGTATATTACAAATACGTTTTAGTAGATAAACTAGCTCTAAATATTAGTTGCCTTGATTTTAAATTAATGGTCTACAAGTTAGTAAGCTAAGGCATATGAAGGAGAAATTAAAAAAAAAATAGCAGATAGTAATTTTGTGATAAATTGCTTACAATATAAAATCTACATAATGCTGAAAAACAAGAGGCAAAAAGTTGCTTGTAAGGCCAGGAGGAAAAAATAAATAAAAATGCTTCATTTGCGATGGCTCAAATCGACTGCAAACCATTTGTTCTAGGAAAAAGGTTCAAGAACGTTAGACTGCATTCTAAAGAAAATGACTCATCAGTCAGAACTGTATAAGAGAAGGCCAAGAAGCAATCAAGAACAGAGCAGCACAACCACCATGTGCGTTTCTTTTGTTTATTGCAACTTCTTTCTTTTTAATAATTTGCCCTGTCATAAAGGCCTTGCTTGCATCCCATACTGTCCTTACGTCAATGCCTTTATTAAGATTATTCTCAAAAAAATTCTTTCAATTTCTCTTTACAGTCCTCCATTATTGATTCCTTTTGTAATAAAGTTTCATTTAAGCCTCCATCTCTAAGTTCTAACTCTTCTCTTACTTGTTAAAGTCACTGGGTTATGATCGAAAAAAGTCTTTGGCAATATCTCCATTTTAGAATTACACCTAACCCAAGGGTGGGTTCTACTTACCTTCCCTACCGGTTCTGATCGCGACGGAAGTGCACATTTTGTGTCCCCATTGCGTCGCGCAAAACACCCGGAAATGACCCTCTGCGCATGCGCAGAAGCTTTTGCGCATGCGCAGAGGGTTATTTTTCAAGCCGCGGTGACCGGAGGACCGGTTCGGGAGCGTGGACTGCCAGTCTTTGCTGCCGGTTCGGCGAGCAGCGGGAAATTTCCGCTACCAGTTCTAAAGAACCGGTCCGAACCGGCAGCAACCCACCTCTGACTTAACCAGCTTTTTAGGAATCAAAAAGGTATCTATACTTGAGAAAGCTCCATGTCTTTCAGAAAAATAAGTGCATTTGTTACAGTCACCCGTCTTTATGTCTCCATATGTCTATAAGTTCAAAATTATCTAACATTTCAAAAAAATATTTTCAGTAATTTGCCTTGCATTGTTTTAATTCCTTTCACATATATTTGGTCTTTTGGCAAGCGAGCCATTCCAATCCCATCTTCCAATAAATACCAATTTTCATATGGCAAGTCTATTGGTTTTCCTATAAGTCTCTTGAAAAGTATAGCTTTGTTTTTTTTCAGGAATATATTGCTAGTATCAGAATCTATATTTCATTCAAATGAATTTCAACCTCCACATATCTGCCATAATCATTAGTCAGAATCAGTTGTAGTTGTAATTGGGGGTTTATATACAAAACAATTCTATTCTTCTTAGTCTTCTCTGCTGAAAAAGATTCTTATTCCAAATTATTATAAATCAGTGTTTGATCCTTTTATCTTATACGTGTTTATAGTAAGCAAATTTTATCTTTTCAAATAATGAAATACCTAATTACTTTTTTGAGGAGCACTCATCCCAGTTATAGCAATAGCACTTAGACTTAAATACCGCTTTATAGTGCTTTACAGCCCTTTCTAAGCGGTTTTACAGAGTCAGCATATTGCCCCCCACAATCTGGGTCCTCATTTTACCCACCTCAGAAGGAAAGAAGGCTGAGTCAACCTTGAGCCTGGTGAGATTTGAACTGCCAAGTTGCAGGCAGCTGATAGTCAACAGAAGCGGCCTGCAGTACAGCACTCTAACCACTGCGCCACCGAGGCTCAGTTATGTTCCATATTAGACATTTAAAGCCCATATTTATGTTGCAAACTTAGAAAAGTCTATACCTGTAGCGCCCAATGTGGGAATTTCTTCCACAGTCTCTTGCTGTATTTGCTGCATAGCTGCTTTCTTTTGATCCCCTTGAATCTCTTCCAATACCCACTGAAACCTTTCAAGGAAATCTTTTCCCATTTTGGACTAAGTTAAATTGAAATCTCTGCTAGTTACTGTAAGTTAAAACCAGTCATTCCAATTTATCCCAATGAAATGGTATCTTTTTCTGTTTTGATAGCCAAGAAGGTGAATTCCTTTCTCTTAGGCAATATTCTGAAAGGTATTTCTTTAAGTAAAATTACATCTAAATTATTAATACAGGTAATCCTGCCAATTACATTTGTAACCCAAGGATTCGTTGGAGTGAATCACATAAAATAAACGTGATCACTCCCTGCTTTCGCCCACGCGTTCGCTAATCAAATGCGCAGGTCGTTAAGTGCCAGTGGTGAAATCCAAATTTTTTTTACTACCGGTTCTGTGGGCGTGGCTTGGTGGGCGTGGCTTGGTGGGTGTGGCTTGGTGGGCGTGGCAGGGGAAGGATACTGCAAAATCTCCATTCCCACCCCACTCCAGGGGGAAGGATACTGCAAAATCTCCATCCCCCCCCCACTCCTGGGGGAAGGATATTGCAAAATCTCCATTCCCACCCCACTCTGGGGCCAGCCAGAGGTGGTATTTGCTGGTTCTCCGAACTACTCAAAATTTCCGCTACCGGTTCTCCAGAACCTGTCAGAACCTGCTGGATTTCACCCCTGTTAAGTGCACATGAGGTATCAGTGTGGGGAAGGCCGTGGGGGGCCTAGTGATGGAACAGGCCACCTGCTTCAGACTATCCAACGCCTCCCCTGACCCATTGAGATACCTCATGGTCTGGGCTCCCCACAATTCCTCCCCCCCATCCTGCCACGCCGGGTCACTTACCTTGTGAAGCCTCTCTGCCGCGGTTTCTTTGCCTGCTTGCAGTCTCAGTGCGAAAAGTGTTTGCAAGCCGACAGCGAAATCGCATTGCTTCAAGCCTCCCATCAGCTTGCAAATGCTTTTCACGCCAAGACTGGAAGCTTCTAGGGGCTGTTATCTCGCACCCAATTCTTACCTTCTTACCTTTGCATATCTTATATTAATTATGTACACTTTATCCACAGCTGCATCTCATTCCAAAAAATTGGTAAGGATTCAAGAACGCATTCCTTAATCTCTTCACCAGGTTTCCTCAAAATTGGGCAGATTTGTTTCTGTCTTAATTGCAGCATCTAAATCTTTTCCAATTTTATTTATTATTTTCCTTATTTTCCAAATTTCCTAGATTTTTTCCCCTTAATTTATTTAATCTTTCCACTTTTTTAATTATATAATTTTCAATTTTTTATTCACCTTGCAAAGCTTTCCTCTATTTCTTCAAGTGTCACCAAATCTCTCTTGACAGATTTAGTCATTGATGCTGTAATATTCTTTTGCAATTCTTCTATTTTTAATTTATAATGAACAAAGGGGAAGTAAAAAGTAAATTGTGACCTTTTCCCCTCCTTTCTTTATATCCTTAACTCTTTGGTTCCATTTAGCATTCCATAGTTCTATAGGCACATAATGTTGCACAACTTACCCTTATCTCTTTGTTTAATAAAATCACTCAATCATCTCTTTTAACGAAATTTAAACAGTGGTTCATTCCCATGGAGGTATGGCTTATTTATTTAATTAATTCAAAAATACTTTATAACAAGCAATATTCCCAATTCAACTGCTCTCTTAATCTCTTTTAAACTTTTATACTTCTTTGGTAGACTTTTTCCTATTAGTTGCTTCTAAGTCCTTACAATTATTTCTTTAGTTTTTACTTCAATCTTGCTCTGGGCCAAAGGAAAACTCACTAGGTCGTTTAGTTGCTTTACTGCTTATAAAGGATCTTTATAACATTTGGAGTATTTGTAATCCAAAGTGAACTAGAAAGTGGAGTTTTGGGCAAACCAAGAGTCCTTAATGCATGCTCTACATGAGGCTGTAAGCTTGATGTTTCTTCCTTGGCTCTTGACTTTCTCCTTATGAGATCCTGTGAAAATGCTGAAAAACAATTAAGCCATTTCCAAAAGTGATTAAGAAATGAGGTTTGGGGAATTTTTTTTATTAATACATGCTACATTACACCTGTGAGCTTGGTTGAAATCCCTTGATTCATAAGCTGGCCACAAAACCCCAGTTCCTGAAGTCTACTCCTGAACATCAGCTGTCTGGAGTACATGTGGGTGATCTGTCCTTTTTCTGGAGAGACTTTGTGGGTCAGAACCTTCATCTCCATAATGGTGTCCCTCCTTTTCATTTGCTACAAATCCTCACTGGAAATTCCAGATGAACGCTTTCAGGAAAAAATAATAAACTTAGATCAACATCTAAAATGAAATTCGCAGGCGTTAAGTTGACTCCTTTTAACTTGCTCAGTAATATAGTTTTGCTTAAAGTAGCATCCCGGGTCACATTCTTGTGATAAGCATCCTTTACAAAGTTATATTTCATTATCAGGATAAAGCTTATAAAATGTTTGTGTTCACTGTACAGCGGTCATTTTTTTTAGTGAAAAAGTCTCTTTGAAGTTACTTCAGAATTTCATGAAATCACATCTGATGAAAGCTTTGAGAAGGGATAAGCCATCTGTCTGAACATATAAGTCAACAACAAAGAGATATTTGGGAGTTTTCCAGTATCTCTTGGCCCTTAGGAGGCCTGCAAACATGTCCTTCTCTTCACATACGAGTCAACTGTCAAACTCTGCAAGGCTGGCAAGCACAAAATACAAAAACCAGTTGGTATTCTGGAAAGATCTTTATTGCTGGTAGGGTAATAGAATTTTGAAACAAATTATCCTGCACAACATATACCTAGTGTAAGCCGGCGGCGGCTTCAGCTTCGGGACGCCCAAGATGCCCAAGACGGCGGGCGGCAGCGGCACCAGCAGCAGCGTGGCCCCCACAGGCTTCTCCCTCTCCTCGGCCATCGCGGCGGGCGTGGGCACAGACGGGTCCTTCGGCTTCAGCTCCCCTGCCCCAAACGCTGGGAGCGCCCTGCCCGCTGCCGGTCTCTTCTCCTTGGCGACGCCCACTGCCTCTGCACAGGCCTCCGCATTCAGCTTCGGGATGCCCCCCAGCCTTGTCGGCGGCGACTACTCCCATGGGGGGCGTCTTCACGCTGGGGGGCAACGCACCCAAGCTGAGCTTGGGGGGCTCGGGCACCACTATGGCTCCCCTCACGACTGGCGGCTTCGGGCTGGACAGTAGCGGCAGACTGGCTGGCTCCAGCACGAGCAGCAGCGTTCCGGGCACCCAGGTGGCTGCGGCGGCGACGACACCCGCCGGGTTCGTGTTTGGCTCAGTGGCCACGATGACGCCACAGCCAGCTCAAGCTGGCCCCACCGCCGCGGGAGGATTCAGCTTTGGCGGGGCGCCCAGATGGGAGCTCCAAATTTCAGCCTCGGCTCACTGGGGAGCGCCCCGCCACAAACGGCGTCTACCGGCCCGACCTTCGGAATTGTTCCGGCCTCCACCAGTCCCGCTGTGAGCACAGCAGCCGCATCGCAGGCAGCCCCAGTCTTCAGCTTCGGGACAGCGTCCACCGGTTCTGGCTTTGGAGCCTTGGCTCCAGCAGCTGTCACTTTCACCACCACAGCCTTGTCTTTTGGGGCTAAACCTGGAGGTACCACTGTCACCTCGGTGGCACCTGCCATTACAAGTTCATCTTCCCTCCTCGGCCTATCAGGGCCCACACTGTTTGCATCTGTGGACAATAACTTTTAACTTTGAATTTTATTTGACAGGATTGATTTTGTCTTGGGGGGGTGTATGTTTGTGTGTGTGTCCCCCTCAGAACGGGCTCGCAATTTGGGTGTCCTCCTAGACTCACAGCTAAAATTAGAGCAACACTTGGCAGCTGTAGCTAGGGGGACCTTTGCACAGGTTCGCCTGGTGCACCAATTGCGACCCTACTTGGATCAAGAGGCTCTCCTCACAGTCACCCATGCCCGTGTCACCTCACGGTTAGATTATTGCAACGCCCTCTACATGGGGCTACCCTTGAAGAGTGTTCGTAGACTACAATTGGTCCAGAATGCGGCTGTGCGAGTTGTCGTGGGTACACCTAGGTAAACCCATATTACAACTATACTCCGCGAGCTGCACTGGCTTCCTATTGGTCTCTGGGCACAATTCAAGGTGTTGGTTATTACCTTTAAAGCCCTATATGACATGGTCCAGGGTATCTGAGGAGCCATCTCACCCCTTTGGTGCTAGTCCACCCGATTTGTCAGCTAACCAGTGTCGGCTGGCGGGCCCGCGGGGACGGGCCTTCTCTGTGGCTGCCCCGACTCTCTGGAACCAGTTACCTCCTGAGATCTGGACTACCCCCACCCTGCTGGCCTTCCGGAAAGCAGTGAAAACCTGGCTGTTCTGGCAGGCTTGGGGCCGTTGATCTCGCTTCTGCAATTTGGCGAGATCCGGCCATGAAACAGTGTGTATGAGTTTTTAATTGTTTTTAATTGTTTTTATTATGTCTCTTTTTAATAGTTTTTTATATTTTATCAAGTTTTTTTATATTGTTGTAAGCCACCCAGAGTCCCTTGGGAGTTGGGCGGCATAGAAATACAAATAAACTTAAACTTAAACTTAGTGTGATTAAGGCAGAGTTATTCTGAGTCTCTTTCTCACAGTCTCCCCCTCCTACCAAATCATCTTAAGAGCTCTGCTACTCCCTTTAATGTCATGCTACTTCTTTGGGTTCAAAAGTCTGTTAAGTCAGTCATGGTCAGAGTTCTCTCCTTTTTCTATATAGCATTTACACAGCGTCTTAAGAGCCGAGGTGGCGCAGTGGTTAGAGTGCAGTATTGCAGGCTACTTCAGCTGACTGCTAGCTGCAGTTCGGCGGTTCAAATCCCACCAGGCTCAAGGTTGTCTCAGCCTTCCATCCTTCCGAGGTGGGTAAAATGAGGACCCAGATTGTTGGGGGCAATATGCTGACTCTGTGAACCGCTTAGAGAGGGCTGTAAAGCACTGTAAAGCGGTATATAAGTCTAAGTGCTATTGCTATTGCTAATTAACGCAGCCACTTACTTCAGGTACTTCAGGTTTCAGTGCCATGACTGAATGGGTGACTATTTGATAGCAGTTTGTTTTAGCTGTATTTATGCAACTATGGAGTGCCTTCCTCAGAAAAGTTTTCCTATTTCCTACTTGGTTGATTTTTAGTTATTATTCAATTTGTATAGACATCTATCCCAAGCTAGTCACTCTGATTTTTTTTAAATTTTCTCATGCCCTGTAAATTATTATACATTTGGTTGACCAGAAGTACTGTATTTTAAGATTGTTTATTGAAAATTATTTCATCTCAATAGATGTTTTAAACCATTTGAATCCTTGTTTGTGTTTAGTCTTTATTCTTGTAAACTGCCTTTGAAATTGCTCCTGATTTCTTTGTTCCATTGGAGGTTGCTGATTTTGACTAATACCGATATAAGGTCAACTTTTGCTACAAGTTGATTCATAAGTTTAAAAAAATGAAGTACTCAAATCCAAACAGATACGTAAAGTAAGGATTGTATGATCTATCCAAATGTGTTATTTCCACCACAATGTTTGTGTTGCTAATGGTTTTGATTTCTATTTCATTTTAGAACACCTTCCAAATTCAATTTTGTGGACGATGGTCAAAAAACTTGACCTGGCTTAATGGACATCCACCACAAGATGGCGATAATGTCATAGTAGAAAGAGGACAGATTTTACTATTGGATACTAACACAAGCATTCTTAATATGCTTCATGTCAAAGGTTTGACTCTTTTTTTTTTAACCAATCCTTTTTTCAGGTGAAGGAATTTCATTGTTAGAGAAACCTGAAGGAGAGTACTAGTACATGTTAAATGTAGGGAGCACTGGGAAAATTCTTTCTTGCTAAAGTTTACTAAATTATATCTATTTTCCATTCCTATCTGTGTGTATACACTCACAAACTAAAGTAACAAGATTTAACAGTAGCAAAAGTAGCAAAAAGTATCCTGCCTCCATGGAATTATTCAATGCTACTTAAAATACTTTTTTGCTAACATCTTTGCACACTTACATATAAAAATGTAATATTAGTGCTGTAGTAATAACAATAACATTACTGTACTCACGTTGTGATAGAACAACACGGAACTGATTACTGACAATGTTGCTGATGCTTTGTGGTGACTGCTCTGACTTTTATTATATCAAATTACCAGGGTTTCGGATCCTAGGATAAATACAAGGGAGGTTAAGTAAAAGACAAATTCTGATAGTTCCCCTTCCACAGATCTCCAAAAGCCACACTAGAGCAGTGGTGGGCTTTCTGCCGGTTCGGGCAAACCGGTAGTTCCGACCAGTGGGTGGGCCTGCCCCCTGCCCCCCGCCCCAGAGCTATTTTGGCCATATATCGCTGTGTTTTTGGAGCTGCGCGCATGCGCGGAAGGCACGCACGTGCACATTTCCGGTGCTGGGCGAACTGATTGTTACATTATGGGACGCCCACCTCTGCACTAGAGTCTTGATGTCCCCTCCTGGTGTAGGAGGAAAGATGGAATGGAGCTGGAAGAATGGAAGACAACACTTTCCAGTTTGTAAACTTGTCAACCTAATTAATTTATGTTCCAGTTTAAAGCCAATGTGTTGAATACAGATGTGTTGAATCCATAAAATTGGAGACGACCTTGCAGATGTTTAAGAGCATTTCTCTGCTATGTGTAGGAAATCCAATGTAAGATCATTCCAAATTGTTGGCTATGTAGTACTTGCCAACCCTTATTATCTGATTGCTTTGTTTTTACAAATAACCTTTTAATATTCAATCCCGCTCTGCTGTTTTATTAAACTCATTTAACAGCAGCAAATCCCCTTTTCTATATCTCTGTATTTGAAAATTGTCCCTGCATTTCAGGAGGACTAGCTGGGGTCTGCCAATGTCTTCTTAGGCACAGATGTACCATTCTGTAGTAACATTATCTGGATAACAATTGCTATATCAGTAAAACATTAAAATACATCAATACACTGGTTGCAGTGGGGCATGTTCCTCCTTCCGTTAAGAATTTCCAAGTATGCCTTGATAAGAATTTTGTATAATGGAGGAAATCTCTAAGTGCTTTGCACTGTTAACTTTAGGAATACATAATGGCTCGTGAGAGAGGTAATATTCTTTTATTGGCTTTCTGAAAGATATGTAAAACACATTTTTCAGATGGTATTATTTGGATGATATAGCCATGTCAACCCAGGAAAGCTTGCCTTATCAACTCATTAAAAATAGCCTGTCAGATCCCAAAGAGTGATCATGCCATTCAGTTGAGAGAAGGGGGGGCCTTGGGTTTGATTTATTAGCATTGCCTGTGTCAATGGACGATTTACAATCCATGCCCAGGCGCCAAACATCCTGAGATCTCTTCACTTTTGGAGAAGGTTTATGAGGGGCAATGTGGGATGTTTCACTTCAATGGATAACAGAAGATGGTCAGAGAAATGTATGTTTATCCGGTTCCCAGAGCAGTTGATAAAGAAAACATTTTCACACTTGTGTATTGGCTAGAATCTGCATTCTGGCTAATGGGAGGGGTCTCTACTGCTTTAACTCTACCTGCGTTGCCTAAGGGTATTCAGATGTTGCTTTGAATGGACTGCTTTCACTTCTGCTTAATAAAAGATCCTTTTGAACTACATTGGCTCAGAAGTTCTCGCGGTCAGAGAAATGTATGTTTATCCGGTTCCCAGAGCAGTTGATAAAGAAAACATTTTCACACTTGTGTATTGGCTAGAATCTGCATTCTGGCTAATGGGAGGGGTCTCTACTGCTTTAACTCTACCTGCGTTGCCTAAGGGTATTCAGATGTTGCTTTGAATGGACTGCTTTCACTTCTGCTTAATAAAAGATCCTTTTGAACTACATTGGCTCAGAAGTTCTCGCTTTCTTAAGTTAGACGTAGAGGCG
>QLTV01002975.1:3888557-3908795 GCA_003457575.1 Thermophis baileyi | reverse complement strand
CTCTTCACTTTTGGAGAAGGTTTATGAGGGGCAATGTGGGATGTTTCACTTCAATGGATAACAGAAGATGGTCAGAGAAATGTATGTTTATCCGGTTCCCAGAGCAGTTGATAAAGAAAACATTTTCACACTTGTGTATTGGCTAGAATCTGCATTCTGGCTAATGGGAGGGGCTTATACCCGGGCGCCAAGCATCCTGAGATCTCTTCACTTTTGGAGAAGGTTTATGAGGGGCAATGTGGGATGTTTCACTTCAATGGATAACAGAAGATGGTCAGAGAAATGTATGTTTATCCGGTTCCCAGAGCAGTTGATAAAGAAAACATTTTCACACTTGTGTATTGGCTAGAATCTGCATTCTGGCTAATGGGAGGGGTCTCTACTGCTTTAACTCTACCTGCGTTGCCTAAGGGTATTCAGACGTTGCTTTGAATGGACTGCTTTCACTTCTGCTTAATAAAAGATCCTTTTGAACTACATTGGCTCAAAAGTTCTCGCTTTCTTAAGTTAGACGGAGAGGCGATCCTTACATAGCCTTTTGAACACAGTCAAGTGAAAAAATGGCCTTAGGAATGCAGGAATGGTTCCTGAAACAGTCTTAGTTTCAGGCTAAATAAGTTAAAGAATCCACTTCATATGCTGTGTTTAATTCCATAATGGAGAGTATTCTGAAGCAAATATATATAGCAAATTTACAATGAAGCTTCCTTTAGAAGCAAAGGTATTGAAGACTGTTTTAAATTAGGATGTTGGACTTTTCAGCTAACCTGCTTCTACTTCTTAAAATATGGTTGTAGTACCTCCCACTTGGCAATAGTTATTACCTAAACAAATAACAAAGGGAGCCTGGAGTGGTGATGGGGGGAGATACAGGGAAGGAGAGAGGAGACAAAGGAAGATGTACTAGCAATTGGGCCAGAGATATTCAAATGAGCCACAATCTGAGCTAGCTCACAAATTGTCCTATAAAACATTATCATAATGCAGTTCAAAATGAGCCTCGCCACTGGCAGTGTGTCAAGTAGCAGGCTGTGCACCAAATGGGGCATTGCTGAAGTCACAACATCCACCCTTGCCCCATACTGAGAGATTTAACTTTCATAAACAAAAGTGGGGTGCCAATCCATGAGAATGGAAGCTGTGCTACAGGCAGGCCTAGCAGACAGGCTGCGCAGTGTCTTGCTAGTTCATTTACTTTTATGGAAAAGCAGTGCTGTTCATTGCCTTAGAAGGGTTTCATCTGAGCTTGAAAGAATAATAAAACCTTTTAGCCTACCTTTAAAAAAAAGTGGCAGATAATAACACTGCAGCAGATCAAAACAGTGGATAATAATTCATAGAGAAATGCATGTGGAAGAAACTGCTATCTTATCATCACTGATGCCTTAACTCGTGATGGATGGAGAAACTGTGATAGGTCAGAATTTGGCAGGAGTTTGTGCATGTAAGTTGCTTCCCCCTCTATTATTTTAGATAGGGATATTTTAATAAACGAAACTGTAAAATCATCATTGAAATGAGCTCTTTTGTCTTCATCTGCAACTGTTTGGAAATAAACTGCTGCTCGGGACAGAACTTTTACTTCCTCTCTTTAGTTGCCAAACTATATCAATATAACTGTATAGTGTTTATATTTTTCAGGACACCACATAAAAAAAGTCCTATAAATTATGAAAATGCTCATGTAAACTTTGATCTGAAAAGCGAAATGCTTTCAAGATCAGATTTTGTTGAGATATTACTACCATTTGTCTTAATCTTATTCGGCACTGTTTTAAATGGTCATGGCATGCTTCTAAAATGCAGAATGTGTGACGGTCACAAAGTGGACCTATCGCTGTGACTGTGGCTTCCATTTGCTCCATTGTCTTTTTGTCACTTTAAGTCTCCACTTCAAAATGCGACTAGATCTCGTAGCTCCATTAATCAAGGAAGTGATCAACTGCCATGGTGGTTGGTCTTTTTCGACTTTCTGTCTCTCTGAAGTCTGTAAAAAAGTCCCCATGAGTAAAAATAGGTTTCCACAGCAGCTGTTACCGTTGCTGCCGATCCTGCCGTCCATAAATGCCTGTATGCAATGGTCATAACCTTCCTTCTACTCTGGCACTAGCTTTCTTTGGCAAGCCTAGCCACAATTGATGAAGTGCAGCAAACACAATGCTGCTTCAGCTTGGTTCACGTGGAGCAGTTTTCCTCCAAACAAGATGCTCTATTCAAGCTGCTGATTAAATCACCATTGCTTGGCACTGGCCCTCTCAGGGAAGAGTCCAAGCAGCTTGCAGGAGAGCGCATGCCATCAGAACAGATGGGCACACATGCAGATGGCCAAGCAGCATCGGCATCAGTTTGGGGAGTTTATTTCTGACTGAGAATGCTCAAGCAGCTGCCTCCATGCAACTCTGAGTGGGAAGAAGGCTTTGATCCAGAAAAGTGCTTTCATACACTGCTTGACTTTAAGCACACATTGAGTTTCATTAATCCTAATGAGAGAACACTAGCATATTAAAAATGCAGCACCCATTTAAATGCTTGATGAATTGGGAACTGGAATTGATACTGTTATTGCATTATGAATGTGTGATTGATTTAAACAAAAAAAAAAACCACTTTGACTCATTGTAATGCAAGACTTTACCCTTCAACTAGGGTACAATGTTAGACCGGCTGGTGGTATGCTGGTATTTCTAATGAGAAATATGCAATGCTTTCATAGGTTGGCAGACAAATTTTCATCATGTTGTCTTTACTTTGAGGTCCTTGGTGCTCTCTGAGCTTGGGGTTTGTTTATTTGTTTTTGTACACATTTCATTACCAAACTAGGAAACATCATCAGTGCGAGAAGGGAGTGGGGGTTTGCTCTCATTTTCATATTCCAGTGGCTTCCAGTGTTGGTGGGAGTGGTCTTGGTGGTTCCTTGATTTTTTTTATTTTCTCTGAAATTCCCATAACTAGATTTAGTTATCTAGGACTTTCTGAGTCCTTCGGGAGTTGGGCGGCATATAAATTTTATAAAATAAATAAATAAATAAAGTCATATAAATAAGAATTTATAGGAATGACATGCTGAATATTTCATAGGAAGTTCACATCTAAATTATATTGATAGGCTTCTCTTTCCATTCCTCTCTCTTTTCAATTATTCCAAAGAGTTTATATTCAGATACCATTTCCATGGATATCTGATAGAAGTCCTTACTCTTATGATCCATAGATCTTCTATAAGCATTCTATACAGAAGAACCTTTTCTTGGGCTACATTCCCTTAGAGCAGGGGTCTGTAACCTGCGGCTCTGGAGCCGCATGCGGCTCTTTGGGCCCTCTGCTGCGGCTCCCTGTCACCCTATCATGGCAGAGGGATGAAAGAGCCATCATCCTGTCATGGCAGTGGATGGCCGGAGCCTTAGTACAGGAGCGAAGTGCCCCTCTACTTGCCTTTGTGTGGCAACAGCATTCCACCTTCATTGTGGTACATTGTGGTACATTTGCTCTCTCTCTCTCTCCCTCTCTCGCAAAGAGGGCTGGGAGAGAATGGCGGGGGCAGATCTTGCGTGGTGGGGGCCATCCCCGAAGCCTGGCCTTCCTCCTCCCTTGTTGGCGGGGCCAAGAAAAAGAAGTTATTATATATTTCTAATTATCCCACCTTGTCTCGCCTTCTCCTTTAGTGAAAATGTATAAAGCTTTCTTAATCCTTTGTTCTTGGCTGTTGGTATTTTAGCTAGGAGCCCTTTTCCTTGGGATACCCCAATAAAAAGCAATCAAAACCTGCACATCCTGTCTGGAGTCTTCATTGGCCTTGGCACCAGGCTCAGACCCGGGTAGGTGTGGTTAAGGGGGTCATGTGACTGGGTGGGAGTGAGTGACGTCGAGTTGGCCATGCCCACTCAGGTGTTGTGGCTCCTGTTGTTTTGTTTTTTGTGGGAAATGGGCCCAAGTGGCTCTTTGAGTGTTTAAGGTTGCAGACCCCTGCCTTAGAGAGAGACTGCCTTATCTCATCTCTTCATCTTGCGCTATACAATGGATTTTTAAAAGCAAATTTCTAAAAGTGGTTTTTTTCCTAAGAAAGAAAGAACGAACGAAAGAAAGAAAGAAAGAAAGAAAGAAAGAAAGAAAGAAAGAAAGAAAGAGGAAAAGAAGAAGAAAGACAGGCAGACTAATTTGATTAAACTTTCAGTAGAACCAAAAGGGCATTGCTGTTGCCTGCTGATATATTTTGTATATATTTTATGGTTATTATAAGCAGCATAAATATTTGCTATGTCAGTGGTGCCAAAATGACATGAATGAGAAAACAAAGACTAAATGGAAGAAGGGAGAGTTAAATTTGCTGTCCCATTACCTATGCCTTTCCAGGGATACTAATGCATTTCCTGGTAGGGCTTCATTGATGCTGCATGGATTCTAGGCAGCAGAGAATTCATCTTAGTCTATACCCCTATCATCAAATGATGAAAGGCTGTTACAATCCAGGGTAAATCTTCTCTGAGATGATGCCTAGATTTGATATCTTCTGGGAAGTTCTAGAATGTTTCTTTTAATCTCCTTCCTTCAAAAAAGAAAGATGATGGAAAATACTGTATCTCTCTTCTTACTGTACCAAAGTGATATACTTGAATTTAAATTATATATTTAGTTTGGTTGGAAGACCTCATAATTACTGTAAGTAGAGTTCATTTTTATTTTTCAGGATAACCCGACAGTTATTCCTTGCTTTCTTGAGTAGTCATAATAAACAGTAAGAAAGGTTGGAGCCAAATACTTTGGTTAATCAGCATTTATTATTTTCTGCTCATGGGAAACAGATCAAGTGCTATGAAAAAAAGAAAGCAGGTTGTGTGTATGTGTGTATTATCCTTGTAGAGTAAAAGCTGCATATTTATTATAAATTAATAAAGTATAGAAAGGGATGAGTTCAGAAGGCTGGCAGTTGAGACACATTATATGTCATTTACTTGTTTAGATAGAAATGCCTGTAAACTCTGAAAAATGTTATAATTAGCTTAACAGACTGGAATGTAATCTTTACCTGTCATAGCAATTCTTTCTCTCTTGCTTTACGGATATCTTTATCACTCAGGCATTAGCTTTCTCTTTAGTAATGTCTGGATTTTTCAAAAATGACAGTGAGAAAAAAAGTGCCCACTGGGGAAAAAAGAAATTAGATTTTTAATATCACTTGAAAAGTATATTTATGATTGTACTTTATCACATGCATTGACATTGGCTGTGTCAGCTGTTGTCAGAGGTCTTCCATCCCTAGGTACATGTTAAAAAATGTGTGTTCACAAGTATGGCTAGGAAGAAATTTGAAGATCTTTCTACTGAAGTGTGACATAGAGTGAATCTTCCTCTCTGAGAAGAACTACTTTGAGACACTAATTTAGAGAAAGTTTACTTAATTCTCATTGTGAATCAATTTGCTCAGCATGGTTTTTACATTCTTAAACAAATAGAAATATTTTTGTGTGCTTGCCAATGATAGGCAAACAATCATTAACTTTCTGAAAGGGAAAATATCTTATTTAGCATGTTGGTTTCCCAGCATATGGATTGCCATAGTGATTCAGAATCCCAAGAAAATAGAAAACAGAGTTGGAGCAGAAACTGGAACGAAGTTATCTGTAGACTATCAGTCATATTAGCTTGATAGTGAAAACAACAGTAGGAGCAAAATAGACAGGTTTTGAGGCCAAAGAATAGAGGAAAAACAGTAAAAATGAATTACTTTTTCAGAGAAGTAAATCACAAAAAGGTATCGTTCTGGAATGTTCAGGGAAACTTGAAAGACTTGTACATGGGTTACCTATAGGAGCTCAAATTTAAAATTTAAGTGCGGCAAAATTTCCAAGCTTGAATGAATACAATACAGAAGATAATGTCTTAAAGTTTAAAGTAATAAATAAAATTATTTTAAAGGCCAATCCTTTGATTAACCCTATGATCATATGATCTTATATTAGAAGGAGAAAGTAAGCTAAAGTCAAAGAAGGGGAAAAAAACCCAGAATCAGAACGTTTTATCATCTTTTTTTACTAGCATTTTTTCTTCTAATGTTACATTGAGAACGTGTTCTCCAGTTTTAGGAAACCAACTTTACTTTCTTCACTGAAAATCATAATAATCAAGACTTTACTACTCTGTGAATGATATTGCATCTTATGACGGTTCACATTTAGTGTTATTGTTGCTCACTTTAGGTGGCAAGCTGGCATTTATTGGCCCTGGTCCCCTAGAACTTCACGCTCATTCCATCCTTGTGTCTGATGGAGGAGCACTTCAGGTTGGATCTCCCAGGAAGCCATTCTGTGACATGGCCAGTATCCATCTTCATGGAAGTGCCTATTCTGAAGAGTTTTTCCCATATGGAGCGAAATTTCTGGCTGTGAGAAATGGAACCCTGTCCATGCATGGTGAGTTATATAGAAAAGTTTTTGCTATCAAATGGATATGCATTTTGATAATATTCATGGTTGTGGCGAATATGGGTCAGGTTTAATGAAAAAATAATGAGATATTTAGAAGTGCTTAGCTTTCACAATTCATACTGCCAAGTTTTAGAGCAGAGCAAGAAACAAGTGGCCCTCCAGATATTTCTGAAATTCAAGGTCCATCAGTTTAAACTGTCATTAGTTAAGGGAAAAGGAGGCTGCTGAGACATTCTTTCCTCCCGGAAATTTTGTTGCTAAGTTTCAATGGATAGTTGACATGAAACTGTGACATGATATGTGAAATGGGTGTGTCAACCTCCATTTAGGTTTACAATGTCAGTTGTACCTACCACATCTCCTCTTGGCCACTCTGGCTATCAGCCTATGCGCCATCTGAGCTCTACTGTAACCTCTCATCAGAAACATATGCAGAATCTTGCTCTTTTCCTTCTTTAGAACAGTAACTTTACAGTATGGGTACAGATTTCTTTTTGTAACTCCCTGCTGCTGTTCTGTCTAACCATCCATGAAGTAGATCAGGAACATACTTTGTAGTGGATTTGAATCTAATGGTGTTAATAAAGATGCCAACATCCAAGTTAATAATGAACATTTGACTGGATGGAATCACCCATACCAATAGTAGCCTTGAGTGCAAGACAAGAGATAAAACACGGATCTGCAAAAGAATCTGTAGTCACTTTATTTTGCTGTCACACTTTGCTTTTACTTTTTGAAAAGCAAAAACTTTTTGCTGCCAGTTCTAGACAACCTACAGACAAATAAAAAAGTGTGTCTTTGCGAGATCATTGTTATGTGTGTTAGAGAATCTCCATGAATGAATGTACGTTTCTGTGTATTTATTCTGGGTGTCCAAAAGTTCCACTTCCTTGCCAGAAATTCCTTTTTTTAAATATATGAGATAGGAGATGACCCGCTTTATTTAGCATGGAGCGAACATTTAAAAATTTTATTTAGGAGTTGTTTAGTCATGGAGGGAATATTTGCGTTCAAATGGCAGAAGATTTACATTGCTTACTCTGCCAAATAACATCAGACAAAAACACCCTGAATCTGACATTTCTGAACTTAGGGTTAATTTTCAATAAAATCAGTTTGTTCAACTAAGGCTACATTAGCTTTTACTTACATATTTCTGTGGTTGTGATGCCTCCTTCTGTTAGTGAATTCACATGGTAAATTCCAGCTGCTGACAGAAATGGAGCAAAAGCGGGGCCACAGAAAGCCATATTTAGCAAAATACAAAAATAATGTAATGTAAATGGGTGTGAATACCTAACAGATCTTAGGTATATAAAATCTTCTCAGGAATCCAAGAGGTTCTTGTTTCTTCAGTTTGGAAAAGAAACACATGGAGTGAAACTATGGCCATGGGCTGGTTATTGAGAGCCCGCCACAATAAATTAGTTGAGTTCTCAGCTAAGAAGGAGCCTCCATTCCTCTGTAGTTTGTTACTTGAGAGAGAGAGTTAAAGACCTATTAGAAAGTGAATGAGAATATATGAGGAACCACTTTATTCTGATGGGACTAACCTGCCCCCCTCATTTCAGTGGAAAGGGCCTACTTCGGATCCTGTCAGCCAAAGAATTTTAGCTGGCAGGGTCCAGGTCAAGAGCCTTTTCTGCTGTGGCTCCTGCCCTCTGCAATATTTTCCCATCAGAGAGCAAGGTCCATCCCCACACTCTTGACCTTCTGGAAGAGCCTAAAAACTTGGCTCTTCTGCTTGGCCTGGGCTCCCAATAGGGGCCTGCTACAGGATAGGGTGTGGCTGACAGGGTAGAGAAGATTCTCACCCTCATCTTCTTTCTTAACTTTTAATCTTTTTGTTTTAATTTTAATTGTATTTAGCACTTTTAAACTTTTTATTATATTGTAAGCCGCCCAGAGTCGCCGTATTAGTGAGATGGGTGGCATAGAAATTTAATAGCTTAATAAATAATAAGAGAGATAGGAGGATTGCAAAAAAGAGAAATGGTTGTTTGGCTCTTACCCTGTATACCATGCAGGTTCTTGAGAGAACAAAGCTGCCTACATCTGTCCTAGATATTCTTGTTCACTAGCAAGAATTCTGAATTTTAAATTCCAGGATACACAGAATGTTTTGATGTTAGGTGAGGGCTGCATGCTAATTGGAATAAAAAAGAACTGGCTTCTTCAAAACCTATATGATTTATAATAAGCACTCTGGGTTGGACTTTAGTACTGGGGAATGTATGCTGTGAAATTGACTTTTTTTCCCCTTGTACTATACCTGATATTTCAAAAGGAGAGAATGAACAACTTCTTCCTTTCCTATTTTCCCCTTCTACTATGTCTCTGTGAAATGCTCAGGTTCAGATCTCTAATCCAGTCCCAACAATGAGCTGTCTAGCCCTAATACCAAGCAGCAAGGGAAGGGCACAGGAATGGTACAGAAATAAGGTGGGGGTTTTATACTTCTTCCTGACAGCCGTTCCCCAGCCATGAATGTATAGCTTTGGCTGGTCTGGAGCAGTGAAAAGGAACATTTCTTTTATGGGGTAGATTGCAGTATTTGACTCTAGTTCTACCTGGGTCTGTTTGTGTTCATCCCCCCCCCCAAATCCTTGGTAGAGAGAACCATAGAGTTGTTTCCAGAGGTGGGTTCTTACCAGTTTTATCCGGTTCTTTAGAACCGATAGTAACTCGGCGATGACGTCATGGAGCCGGTTCTGTCGGTGTCTCCATGGGCACCGCCATCTTGGATTTTGCTTCTGCGCATGCGCAGAAGCTAATTTTTGCTTCTGCGCATGCACAGAAGCACATGGCGCGACCCTGAGCGAACCGGCAGCAAAAGGATCCAGAACCGACCCCTGGTTGTTTCCATAATGAACATATTTTGTTGTGCGTTTGTACTTAAAAAAAACAACAACAAATAGGACTTTGTTTTCAAAATAGTTCTATCCATTGGTTTGCAGCTGAGGCTAGAAAGTGGGAAATGAAAACAGCTGTTAGGAAGCTGAAGAACAGTGTGGCCCTGAGACATTATTGGAAATGTTTCTTGGTTTTCAATACTTTAGGAATGATGCCACTTGCTGCAGAATTATATGCAGTCTGAGCACAATTCCACTGTGTGTACTCTGTATAATTAAATTTCAATGAAAGTATATAATCTACTATTTAGTGTGAACATAATGGAAACACACACACACCACTCTTGAAATAAGATAGGAAAGAGAACACTTATTTTGCGCCTTCATGCTTCTTACATCAAATCCAAACACATTCAAGTGCCAATTTAGGATCAATTTGGCTTATAGAATAAAACAAACTGAACCGTTTGACAACATTTTTTATATTTCTGAAATAGTTGTACCTAAGCACACATTGAAGTCATTACACAAACAAGCTTTTGAAACATTTTTAGCTGTCTCTCAGTAGACAGAATTATTTCCCTTTCAAATAGTAAATTTTGCAGGAACTGTTCCATAGCGATGGCTGAATCTGATTGTTTAATAACAACATGTCAGCTTCTCTGTTTGATATGTTAATATGACTCTGGGTTTTCCCAGAATTCTCTCTGAGTGGCAGTTTGGCACTCGGGTGGTCAGAGTAGATTGAGAATTTTCACAGTTGCCTTTGGCTTCACCCAGCTCCCCTGCCAGTCAGGGCACACCGCCCATAAACTGCATGCCAATCAACGTCACAGTTAAAGGGGTTCTCAGTCAGCTGGGGTAACTTGAATTTTTGACAATGTAATTATGGCCCTTGCGTCCACAATAGAAGCCTGAACAGGATGGAAGGTTTTTTATTGATTGTTTCAGAAGGGAAATTTATCAATGTCTCTGGCACTGTTCATATGTATTCCCTAAAAAACCTCTCCTGACAAGTTTCCAAAGAGAAAACTAGCTCGGTGGCCTTGTCCATAGTTTTGTCCTTTCTATCAAAATTGATCCAGACTGGTCTGAAAGAACTTGCACAGCTTTGACTTGTGAGTTATAGTGGATAGCATCAGCATAAACGCTGTTGCACTATTGCATATAAATCTGTCCTATTTTGTTATTGGGAACTCGGTAAAGGGTGACATGCCAGAGAGTAGAACTTCCAAAATGGCATGTAGCCTTAAAGGTAAACTTTAATAGTCGTGAAGCTTGATACCTTGATATTATTAATCTCAGTTTACTCCTATTCAATCTGTTCTATGCTTTCCATTCCTTTCTTTCTGCTCATTAATCAATTCAACATCCTTGAGAGCCCAAATCATGGAGAGTAAGGAAGTGCTGCTAAAATGCACTTTTGAGTTGAATCTTCTGTGCTTCTTCATGAGTTTAATGGTTCATTGTTTTGTGTACTTGTACAATTTAGTTATTTGTGGCAATGTAGATCTGTATCATGCCCAATAATTTTTGGCAGATCAATGTGTGCTAGAGGCTTATACTTTCCAACTTCCACACCAATTATTAAAAACATTTGTAGAATGCTCTATATTTTCATTTAATAATAAACAAATCTTGTCACAGAAGTTGAATCATATATTCTAAGCACAACAGCGTGTCTTGAAGATTATTTTAAATTTCAACTTGGTGAATCTCCTTGGAACTTTTGAATTCCTTTTAAATGAGGAACTCATCAAAAATTGATCTGATAAGTGGATGCAACATATGAAATTGACCCAGTTTATATTATTGGATGCTGTGTTTGTTATTAAAAAACATTGGAAAATTAAAATGTATCTTTTATTGGATTGCATTGATTCTTAAAACTGTAGAAACTTTCTCTGTCTTACAAAATTGAAAAGATACCATAGGTTTGAAAAATTCTATAGTGAAATATAAATTTACTCGAATCTGATCACAATTGATTAAGTACAATAATTATGTTTTATTGATAGATTATCTATGCCAGAAATACTAAATGTAAAGTTGTATTCATTTTTTTCCTTTGGGTATTACACTCTACCATTTTTTTATTTTTTCCCCCTTCTTTAATTCTCTCTATTTATTTTATGGTTTTGGATTGCTCATTCATGCTGAGAGACAGAAAAAAAATCTGGTTATGGTACAGGGTTGTTACTGAGGAGAGTTGTTGATATGAAGTGAGTTTACCACTATTACTATTATGCATTCAGTACAGTACTACATAAAGCAGTAGTGTGTGTTATAGTATTTATTGTATAGCCGAAGAAACTTGTTTTTGTCCATTTTTAGGCTTTATGTTAAGGTTTCACATTTTGGTATCATTGATATAAACAGTCTTTTTGCTATAGAGAAGTTGTTCTCCTAATCAGTGGTCAGTTAATAATTTAGAAAATGAATTAAATAATTGAGGTATTATACTGAACAACCATTTTTTAGTACTTGGGAATATTTTCAGCTGTAAACTTTTTGGTAAAAACATAATTATAAATTTAATTTCTTGGCTTTTTGCTCTAGCAACCTTTCTTTTGTTAGAAATCTAAGTAATAGATAAACTTTGTGGTTGATACCCGCCCTATAGTGCTATCTTATGTGTTAACTACTCATGAATAAACTGTAGTAATTATTTTGCTTCCAAGGTATTTTAGGTCACGGTGGGACCATAGTCTTGAAAACTGTCAGAACAAACATCTCTCCCTCAAGTCCTTTTAATCCCTCAATTCTTTACAGATGATCATCTTTATTTCCAGTGCCAAATTTTGCTGGAATGAGTGCCAATTTGAAGTTTTGGAAGAAATCCAGTTTGTTTTAAAGAGGTGGAATTACATGGAGGCGTCTTCAGAACAATTTGAGAATAACTAAAATGGCAGGGAAGGTTTCTGCAAATACAATGCTATTTTTTGTTAATCCACCAAAGTGAATTAACCTGTGACAATTCAGAAAGTTGATAGCATGACATTTTCACTCTGGACTATTTCTACAATTAATAAAGATTAAGTGTCAGTATTCTAGTATTACTACTGCTTTATAAAGCCTTAATAAGGCCACACCTGGAATACTGCATCCAGTTTTGCTCACCACATTACAAAAAAGATGTTGAGACTTTGGAAAAAGTGCAAAGAGGAGCAACTAAGATGATTAAAGGCCTGTAGACTAAAACATATGAAGAACAGTTGCAGGATTTGGCTAGTCTAGAGAAAAAGACTAGGTGTGACATGATAGCAGTATTCCAATATTTGAGAGGTTGCCACAAAGAGGAGAGGGTCAACTTATTTACCAAAGCACCTGTAGGCAGGATAAGAAACAATGCATGGAAACTAATCAAGGAGAGAAGAAACCTGGAACTAAGGAGAAACTTCCTAACAGTGAGGACAATTAACCAGTGGAACAGCTTGCTGTCAGACGTTGTAGGTGCTTCATCACTAGAGGTTTTTAAGAACAGATTGGACAGTCACTTGTCTGAAATGGTATAGGGTTTCCTGCTTGAGCAGGGGGCTGGACTAGAAGACCTCCAAGGTCCCTTCCAGCTCTATTCTGACTGAGATTGAGTATATGGTATAAATATATTCTTTAATGCTTGTATTTTGAGAAATAATACATCTGCACAATATCCCTGGTCTGGAGCAGCTCATTACATCATCAGTGTATGATACAAGCTGTAGCTTACTATTGGCTCTTCATAAACTGCCCCCCAATAAAAAAATATTTTTTCTTGTTAGCCTGAGAAAATGAGGTCCTTTTTCTTTTACCTTGCCTTCAGTGATGGAGAATTTAAGTGAGTGTATCCAATTTCTTTGGATGAGTTTTTTTCTAATTGGAGGGATACTTTGCTGTTCCCTTGCTTTTAACTGAGTTTTGATCAATTGTGGAGAAGTCCGGAAATCTTTACAGGTTTGTTTCCTTGATGTACACAAAAGTTGCTTTGCAACATGCAAAGAAGCACACCTCCCCTCCACTACCAACAGAGCTCACCTTGCACTATTTGAACTTTTCTGTGGATTTGTTAATTGTTTACAAAATATTATCTATCTCTGAAAAGATGCCAAAATTCCCAATTAAGATAATGGGATAAAATTCAAAGAAATGCAGAAAAATGAATGGATTATACTGAATGTGGAGGGAGATATTGGAAATGTATTGCCTTTTTTTTTTACAGTGAAGATAAGGGAGAATCTAATTAAGGAGTGATCAAAGCACTTAGGGCAGGGGTGTCAAACTCAAGGCCCGGGGCCCGGATCTGGCCGCAGGGTGCTTAGATCTGGCCCGGGGGGCTGCCCTGGAAATAGCAAAGGACTGGCCCGCGGTGCCTCTGCCAGCAAAAACGGAGCTCCGTTTTTGCTGGCAGAGGGTTGCAGGAGGCCGTCACAGCCAAAAATGGAGCTCGGGAGCCCATTTTTGCTGGCAGAGCGCTTGTGCCACTACAGGTGCCACCAACACAAGTGACATCAAGCTGGCCATGCCCACCCTGGCCATGTTCCCCCCTCCCCCTGAGGTCAAACACAACCCTGATGCGGCCCTCAATGAAATCAAGTTTGACACCCCTGACTTAGGGGAAGGGGCGATAAGATTAGTGAATGGCAAATTTGAGAGAGAAAGTGATCACTCATTGGCTTATATTCTCAGCCATTTGCAATTGAGTAACATGAGCTAAGCAAAATTTGGTTCAAGATTCTCTGTGTGAGCCCCCGAGTCTCATACATACAGACAACATAGCGCACCAAGTATTTTGCAGCTGTAATAGTTAATAACAACCTGAGGAAAGTTGATACAAGTTAATGTTAGTTGCAAATACTTTGCTGAACCAAAGTACTGTATCTTGGTGTGGCAGACTCTTAGCGGTTAATTTTTAATATAATGCTAATTTTAGGAAGAATTTGTGTTTGAATAGTGCTGATTTATTGCATTTTTCCAGATGAAATTTTAGATTGCAATCTTTATTTCCTTTATACTCTATAAAATAGAAGGAACAGTTAAGATTGCTTAGTGGCCTGAGTGATGAGTGGTGGCTGAGTTGGAGGCAGGGGAAGGGACATTTGGATCAATGTACTTCAATTATGTTAAATCAAAATATTTAGATGAAATCAGTAGCCTCGCAAATATATACAACATTTACAGAATATGTGAAATAAGGGTAAGAATATTTATTCTGAAGAAATTCAGGGCCAGGCCAAGACATTTTACTGCCTGAGGTAGAATAACAAATGGTGACCTTCTCTTCAAGTCACAATATATAATATCTTTAACTGAATAATTAATTCTGGCACTTATGAGAAACTCCCACAAGTATCTTTCTCTAGCAGGAAAAATATATACATATTTTATTAAATGATAAACAATGTGCTTCCTTTTCATGACATCCAGAATCATTTGTCCAACTCAGCTATCACTATGTGCCTAATAGTGGGGCTGGTTGGCCCTGCAGCAATTTAAAGCAGGATCAACAGAATTAGTATAACAAGATTGTTATAAAGATAACATGATGTGTGTAAAATGCCTTTTATTCTAAAACAGTGTAAAGTAAAGTAAGTGTAAAGTAAGGATTATTATTATTATAAAGGGTCCTTCCACTCATTTTATTCTATTTATCTGATGCATGTTTAGTTCTTTGGACATCATATATGCTTATTTTAGACCACCTCTTTGGCCTTAGTTCAGTTAACTTGTCAGGTAGTAGCCTTATTTTATAATGGAATATCTGCTTATTCTGCTACTGGAGAGAAATTATAAGATCTGTCCCTTCTTGGAGGAATCTTTCATTTCAGGCATTCCTAGAAACTCTAATAATGCTGGCATGGGAAGGGGCTGTGCTAAAAATCCCTTAACCTTAACATTGTGACATTAGTCTCAAGAGACTATCTTGAAATAGTAATTTATTTCACTTGGAAAATACTAGCAATAGCAATAGCACTTAGACTTATATACTGCTCCATCATAGTGCTTTACAGCACTCTCTGAGTGGTTTACAAATGTCAACATATTGCCCACCAGTCGTGGGTTGCTACCGGTTCGGACCGGTTCGCATGAACCGGTGGCAGAAATTTGGCCACGGTCGCCGAACCGGTACTGAAGGCTGGCTTGCCACGATCCCGAACTGGTTCCCCGGTCGCCGCTGCTTGAAAGCAGCTGCAAATAACCCTCTGCGCATGCGCAAAGGCTTCTGTGCATGCGCAGTCAGTACCCGGATGTGACGTGCATACTTCCGACGCGACGCACACACTTTCAAACCGGTAGGGAAGGTAAGAGAAACCCACCCCTGTTGCCCACAACAATGTGGGTCCTCATTTTACCAACTTCGAAAAGATGGAAGGCTGAGTCAACTTCAAGCCCCTTCAGGATCAAATTCTAGGCTGTTGGCAGACTTAGGCTGCAAGACTGAATTCTAACCACCCTGCGCCACCAGGGATAAACTTCACTGTTATTCTAATAACTTATCTGAAATGCTCTTTTGAGTATTAGTTGATTTGCTTTAGATATTTTAATGGTTACCACTATCTTCCCATCCTCACACCTGAATGTCCATCCCAATTCACTATATATGATGTCCTGTCAGCCGAGTCTTTGACTTAACCAATGAATCTATATGTCCAATTGTACTTCCTGTCTAGTTTTCTTCCTCAGGTGAGAATTTAATTGATAACCCCCTTGGATCCAATGTCGTGTTTCGGATTATGACAATACAAAGATGCATAATACAGTGTGGAATATCATTGAACTATTATGTTGATGAAGTTCTGCATAAAATAAAGTCAGAATGAAATGTTCTTTGAAAAAGCCTCTTAATATTTTAAACTGACTTTTACTAGAATGGTTATATGAAATTATCCCTCAATGAGAGACTAAGTGGTGTGCTACAAGATTCAGTCCTGGGCCTGGTGTTTTCAGTATTTTCAGTATTTTCTTTAGGCTTTGGATGAACAAAAGTGTTCACAACTAGCCACAGTGACTCCAAAAGGATGAAATGTTCATTGGGAATGATGTCATGCACTGCCATTTTGCACTTCCATCATATTTTCATAAGCAAGTACTAAGAGGTAGAATTTATGTTGCAGTGCAACCCTATCTGATTATTTTTGGTATAAGAGGATAACTGTCAGGCTTTCTGTTATGATGTCCTTTAACAATAAAACAGAACTTCCAGTATTCCTTGGGTTAATTGTTTCCTGACCCAGCCTACCTTGCAGGCTGACAGCAACTGTCATAGAAATTGACTGATCCTCTAATAAAAATATATATAATTTACATTTTAGATAAAGCCAACTTCACATGCACTATTTCATCATTTCCCCAACCACTTTAAATAAAAAGGTTTGTATTACTATTTATTAGATTGATTGATTTTTTAATTAATCAATACAAAATTGTGTTAAATGTTGGAGAAGCAAGAGATATTTCATATTCCAATATAAAGAACTGAGAAGGCTCTTCATTGCCATAAAAAATACTAAGCCCTGAGTTATTTCTGTCATCGCATGTCCACTTTGAAGATCCTCAGTGGAGGCTAGTGGAAATTCCAGCATGTTCCTTGAACTAGTCTGGCTTGTTCAGGAAGAATGAGCAATACACCAGCAAGCTTCCTGTTCTATCCCAACCACACATTTTCCCTTTGCATGCTAACAAGCAAAACTTAACCAGATGAATCTGCTTTCATATTTAAAATGAACAGTTTACTACATAATTCAGCTGATTGTCTCTTTCATCTCAGAGACACTTTTATCAAAGCCACTAATAGGATATCCAGGAACAACATATACAGCTGCACCATTGTACAACATAGACAAGGAGATGTACACTACGTATTGTTGTTATAAATTTGAATTGTGGATATTTATTGATATTTTGGTGATTTACAGGTAGATCTCATTTGGTAGTTTACAGGTAGACCTCTTTTAGTGACTGCCTCATTTTGTGCCTCATCGCAGTTATGATGGCGATGATGGTGATGAAGAAGTAACTTTACAACCAATCCTAATATTTATGAGTTTTGCAGGTCTGAAAAAAGATCATAAGCAGAATTGCAGTTTCATTCAAAGGCCATTTGACCAGTGGTGGGATTCAAAAAATTTTACTACCGGTTCTGTGGGCATGGCTTGGTGGGCGTGGCAGGGGAAGGATACTGTAAAATCTCCATTCCCACCCCACTCCAGGGGAAGGATACTGCAAAATCTCCATTCCCTCCTCACTCCAGGGGAAGGTTACTGCAAAATCCCCATTTTCTCCCGCTCAGCTGGGACTCAGGAGGCAGAGAATAGATGGGGGTGGGGCCAGCCAGAGGTGGTATTTACCGGTTCTCCAAACTACTCAAAATTTCTGCTACCGGTTCTCCAAACTACTCAAAATTCCCGCTACCGGTTCTCCGAACTACTCAAAATTTCTGCTACCGGTTCTCCAGAACTGGTCAGAACCTGCTGAAACCCACCTCTGCATTTGACTTAATAACTGAATTGTCAGTCTCAGTTGTGGACACTAAACAAGGACCACCTGTATTGCTTTTGTAAGCTGCTCAGATTCACTTTGATTGAAGTGGAATAGAAGAGCTTTGCAATCCTTTTTCCTCTCTGAAATGGCTTCCCTGAAAACAGTGCCTTGAATTCAAACTTCTAGGGAATTGTACAGTATATTAGAACCTGAATTTCAGGAAGCTGTGAAAATACTACATAATCGTTTTCTTAAAGAAAACTGCATTTAGTGGGAAGTATTGGACTTTTTTTCTGATTAAGAATGGTTAAATTTATGATTAACCATTTCTATCTATATTAATGGGAATACATTCCCCCCCCTAAATTAATTGCTTTGTTATGGAGTACAAATAATACATTGTAGAATACAAATAATGATTAAGTACTGTGATGTCTGTACAAATAGAAACTGGAAGCTATTAATGCTGTGATGATTTATTTTGGAAATATGATTTCCAAAGTAGGTATGAATATAGATTTGCCCCAACTGTATAGTTGTTGGTTAGTATGACATTGATAAGTTACAAAGTGTACTGACTTATTTTGTAATATGAAAAAACTGTATATCTTTGAGTTTAATAGTTAAGTATCCACTGTATTATTACATTTTTATTTATGAGTACTAAAAGGAAAAGAGAAGAGAACTGCTTGGAAAAGGAAAATAAGTATTTAATTTCTAACTTCTTTTTCTGTACTCTAATTGGTGGTGTTTACAAACATTTAAACCACCTTAAAAACATAGTATAAATGTTTGTATTTGCCTTATTGCATGCTGTACATATGGAAATCATTCCTGCTGAAATTTAGTTAGGCTTCTGTTGTGGAGATATGCTATTCATTTTGCCATTGGAAGTATTGTTAAAAGCAATCTTCATATTGCCTGTGTGCTGCTGGGAATAGCACATCACTAGGGCCAACATCACAGGAGGCATTATTTTCTTCTCCGATCTGAAAAAAAGAAAAAGAAAAATAGTTTTAATTGTGTGTAGGTTTCTGTAGGTTTTGGAAACAATACAAGAAAATAATTGGTTGGCCAAACGTTGTGACAGTCCTTGTATTAGGACTGAGTTAACATTTTCTTCAGAGCATTATATTGTGTTGGGGATGTTTTACAGGGCTTAGTTTGTGTTCCTTAGTTTGTGCCCTTCCTTTGATTTGCTGACTATAACTCTTTTTTTGATTAAAAAAAAAAGTATTGTTCTGTTCTTCCCTGGGACCTTATAGAACAAGGGTGTCAAACTCGCGATGACACATTGTCGTCACATGATGTATTGCAACTTTCCCCCCCTTCTCTAAACCGGGGGGTGGGCGTGGCCAGCGCGTGATGCATCCGGCTTGCAGGCTGCGAGTTTGACACCCCTGTTATAGAACATTAATTTTTCAACCCACTTTAATGAAATGAAAAATTACATAATGAAAATGTTTAGTATTTTTCACCTATAAGTACTAGCAAAATGACAGTATTATATTAAAAACTTAAAAATCAGTAAAAGGCGAGTTCTTAATCCATACATTGTTCTCATTATGTTCTTAAACATTACAGATTTGGTTGGGACTGTGCTTAATATTCATTAAAATGTCATCCTTTTTTTCCTCATATGTGAATCTTATTTAATATTTCAGGCTGTGTTCCAAAAATATCAGTCACATATTTGAAATCAGCAGCATACTTCAATGATACAAAGTTGGACTTAATGGACTTTGTGGATTGGAAACCTGGAGATGAAGTTGTTGTATGTGGAGGAAGCTTTGAAGATACTCAAAAGAAAAAGGAAATTCTTACCATTAAGGAAATAAATGGTACAGAACTCTACATTACATCTCCACTAAGGTAATCATGCCTGAGTTGGCAGTGTTGTGTTGGCAAGGCTCATGTGATGTTAATTTGAAGTTCATACAACTGTGGATCTGCATTGGTACAATTACATTTCAGCTGGAACAGTGACATATACAGACAACTGCTAGTGTCTGCTGATTAAGTACTCATCACAGAAAGGGGAATCAGTGCTGATGCTGCTAGAGCAGGGGTCTGCAACCTGCGGCTCTGGAGCCGCATGCGGCTCTTTGGGCCCTCTGCTGCGGCTCCCTGTCACCCTATCATGGCAGAGGGATGAAAGAGCCATCATCCTGTCATGGCAGTGGCATGGCCGGAGCCTTAGTGTGGGAGCGAAGCACCCCCCTACTTGCCTTTGCGCTGCAACAGCATTCCGCCTTCATTATGGTACATTTGCTGTTGCCACCAGCAAAGAGGGCTGGGAGAGAATGGCAGGGGCGGAACTTGCAGGGTGGGGGCCATCCCCGAAGCCTGGCCTTCCTCCTCCCTTGTTGGCGGGGCCAAGAAAAAGAAGGGGGCAGCGTGGGGAAGTGCTCCCCTCCAGCACCGAGCACAACAGCCCAGCGGGGGGGGGGGAGAGGGGCCGGCAGAAGCGCCCCCATTGGGGGGTGGGAGGGCAGAGAGGCCTG
>QLTV01002975.1:3846941-3888489 GCA_003457575.1 Thermophis baileyi | reverse complement strand
ACCGCGCCGCTTTCTGTTGCCTGTACCTTCTCCGGGCAGCGATGGCTGGGGCCGGGGGGGGGCAGCAGAGAGTTGTAGGCGAGCGCCGGAGGGTCAGAAGATGTGCTCCGACGTCACCCCAACACGTGTTTCCAGCACACGCTTCGCTGTCCCGAAGTAGGATAGAGTGGGGAGAAGGGAGCAGGGGGAAGGGGGGCAGGGGGGAGGGAAGGAGAAGCCCGGCTGGCTTTTCTTTGGCATGGGGCAGGGGAAAGACCCAATACCCCCCTCCATAGCCTGCCCGCTGCACAGTGAAAGCTAGCGTGCTTCACAATGGGGGAGACTTTGTCCCCTCCCCCTCCTGGAGCCCATTCCCTGCCCCACTCGCCCCGGCAACACTCTCTCTCTCTTTCTCTCTCTCTCTCTCTCTCTCTCTCTCTCTCTCTCTCTCTCCCCCACCGGGAGAGAGAGAGAGAGAGAGAGAGAGAGAGAGAGAGAGAGAGAGAGAGAGAGAGAGAGAGAGAGAGAGAGAGAGAGAGAGAGAGAGGAGAGAGAGAGAGAGAGAGAGAGAGAGAGAGCTATTTCCCATAGAAAACAAAACACGGGGACCCACAAAATCTGGGTAGGTGTGGCTAGGGGGGTCATGTGACTGGGTGGGAGTGAGTGACGTCGAGTTAGCCATGCCCACCCAGGTGTTGTGGCTCCTGTTGTTTTGTTTTTTGTGGGAAACGGGCCCAAGTGGCTCTTTGAGTGTTTAAGGTTGCAGTCCCCTGCCTTAGAGAGAGACTGCCTCATCTCATCTCTTCATCTTGCGCTATACAATGCATTTTTAAAAGCAAATTTCTAAAAGTGGTTTTTTTCGAAAGAAAGAAAGAAAGAAAGAAAGAAAGAAAGAAAGAAAGAAAGAAAGAAAGAAAGAAAAGAAGAAAGACAGGCAGACTAATTTGGTTAAACTTTCAGTAGAACCAAAAGGGCATTGCTGTTGCCTGCTGATATATTTTGTGTATATTTTGTGGTTATTATAAGCAGCATAAATATTTGCTATGTCAATGGTGCCAAAATGACATGAATGAGAAAACAAAGACTAAATGGAAGAAGGGAGAGTTAAATTTTCTATCCCATTACCTATGCCTTTCCAGGGATACTAATGCATTTCCTGTTTAAGGTTGCAGACCCCTGTGCTAGAGGATGTATTAAGGCTAAGTTCTGCCTTCAATTCAGCTTATTTCTGGCATTTAAAAATTGATGGAATCGTTGACACAATTTGGTAGAACTAGCAGTATTTATTCTTATGTATCCTATAGATATTCTTACACTGTTACTGAGAAGCAGGTTGTCGAAGAGTATCTTACTTTTAGAGCTGTTGTGGCATTGCTGAGTAGGAATCTAGTTATCCAAGGAAATGTCACAAGTGAAAAAGTTTCCCATCTGCAACTCTGTAAAGCAGCAGCTATTTCAGGAGGTGAGTGAGGAAGAAGTGCACACCCATGTACAACGGAAGTAAATAAGTGAGCAGAGCATTGTAGTTTTCAACATCCCAGGTTTTTATCATTATTTCAGAGGCCCTTCCCAGTTTACTTCATGTACAGGCTAAAAAAATAATAATCCGCTTTTCAGTATATGACACTGAAATATTAAGCAGACCGAACTGAGGCATTTTCTGTTTGCTTCAAATGGGAAGGGTTGGATCAATTAAATGTAGTAGGCATTTTCAGAATGTAATTTTGTACTTTAGATTAATGTACTAATCTGATTCATGCACACACCTTTCTTCCCCAGTTTTAAAGGGAAAGAATATTTTAAAAAGTATTTTGAGATATTGTAAGAAATATGCATCAACATGCAGAAAAAAATGAAACACTATTTAAATAAGAGCGCATTTCAAAGACTGTGGAAGAGAATGTTAATATATAGGAACACTGGATTTGCTGTTTTACAATGTACTCTTTAATCAAGAAGACAATTGTAGGAATAATTTATGTTTATGTAAATCTTTGAGACACACGCGGAGTACATTAAACAGTTTATTGGATTCTTGTCACTGAAATACTTTTTGTAGTAGAAGAGATATGATTTTTGTTCTACATTTAACGTTTTTATGAGTGAGTAAAAGTAACACTGATACAAGAGACTGTCTAAAAACAGTGCTTAAAGCAGCAGTCCCCAACCTTTTTGGCACCATGGACTAGTTTCATGGAAGACAGTTTTCCACGGCCCGGTGGTGGTTGTTTTGGTTTTACTTGCTTGCCCGCCGCTCACTTGAGCTGCATGGCCCAGTTCCTAATAGGCCACAGAGCGGTACTGGTCCATGACCTGGGGGTTGGGGACCTCTGTCTTAAAGGATGTCATACAATGATTGCCATTCCTATTCAGTATTACTTCGTCTGATGATTACATATTTCCTTTGTGATTTGCTGAAATTCTCATCCCTTCTCTGGGATGTTTGAATAGTCTCAGTTCTAGCTCTGAATAATTTCTACCTCCCTTGCTACTTTTCAGATAACTCAAAGTGCCTCTATAAGAGAAGTGAGAGAAAATCTGGGTCTCAGGACATGGGGGGTATTGTCATTGTGGAATCCTATTATGATGAAGAGAGTCTGCTACATTTGGCAGGGGTACAGTTCTATCATGTAGGACAAGCATTCCAAAAGCATTTCAGTGCACTGACCGTGGTTGGAAATGCTCAAATGACTAGTAAGACATTTTACTTTCTAGAGGTGATTGTGGTTGTTATGTTAAATGTTTTCTTAACAGGGTTTTAAATTTATTTTGCATCTGGGTGCAATCAAAACATCAGTGATGAAGCAAACAAGGATATAAGAGCCGAGGTGGCGCAGTGGTTAGAGTGCAGCACTGCAGGCTACTTCAGCTGACTGCTAGCTGCAGTTCAGCGGTTCAAATCTCACCGGCTCAAGGTTGACTCAGCCTTCCATCCTTCTGAGGTGGGTAAAATGAGGACCCAGATTGTTGGGGGCAATATGCTAACTCTGTAAACCGCTTAGAGAGGGCTGTAAAAGCAGTATAAAGCGGTATATAAGTCTAAGTGTTATTGCTATTGCTATGATTACTTCTAGAAAAGTTCTGGACATTTGAATTCTACTTGCCGATTGAAATGTTTATTTCAATTCTATGTAGGAAAAGTCTGGAAAACGTTGTGGAGGTGACATTGCTCCCCCCTCCCCAATTTTGGCAGCTAATAATTATTACTCTTATGCTATTCATACTCAGTATGATTTCAGTATCAGTATGTTTTAGCATCAGTATGCTAATGACCCCAACTCTGAATCTCTTTTAAAAGTTCAGTTTTAGGTGACTGAACCAATTAATCAACTGTATACTGTATGTATCTATACTTAGTAGTAAGCTGGTTATAGACATCCTATTAAAATTTCATCCAGGGACAAACAAGCTGTTGTTAATTAATGGTTTAGCTAAAAAAGGAACTGTTTCTGGAAGCTTCCTCCACTTCTGATAGGATTTTCTTAATGATGGCAATTTGTCTGTTAAACTCAATGCATAAACTTACTCAGTACTTCTGCTGGTAATTAAACTTCTGTTATTTTCTCTCAGCTTTTCATCCATTTGATGTAATTGATTGAAATGATTCTGCTGCTATTTGAAACAACTATTGGTACATCCTAATTTTGATATTTATGTTATTTTATTATTTTATTAAATGTATATGCTGCCCATCTCACTACTAGAACAATATTTATTCCTCCACTGTCTTTAAATCCACTGTAATATGTCATGGGAATTCTGGCTGAAAAGGAGACTTTTAAACACTATGGAATTGCATCACTTTTCAGTTTTGCTGGTCTGTATCCAAGTCTTTTTCTTTTTCGCTTTTTTAGAATCTTATATGCAACATTGTGTTGTACTGGATTCTTTTGCTCAGGGAGTTAGCCTATCAGGAATATCAGATTTCAAGATTGAAAATAATACTTTTTACAACATTATGGGCCATGGAATTAAAATAGGTAAGTGAACTAAAAAAAAAGGTTACAGGGTTTGCAGAAATTTTCAGCCCAAAAGGATTATTTTAGAAACTCTTTTTGCTCAGGATTTCCCCAAACCCTTTGCTTTACAATTCTGTTTCCAGAGATTTTATTTTCAAGTAAAAAATAATCATTCATATAAAAACAGAAAATGACATTTCAAGCAATTTAAAAAAAAATTAGAGAATTGAAAAATGGAAGTCATTAGTAACGCAGGTTCTCAAGCTTTCATAAGGGTTCAGTGGATGTCTGAGTATTTTCATGCAAACAGGTGTTTAAGGCATTTTTGTGAAGCACTCAGTAATGATGAAATGTGGAAGCATCACATGTCAGTGCCCTGCTAACCAAAAGGAGTACTGTGGTATCACAGATATGTTTCGGCACAATATATCACGGAGCAGAAGTCCCTCCATCAAATGAATAACTAAATGAAAAGACACATTAGACACAGCCTGAAACCCCTGAGCCCAACGCTGAATGGGACAATTCTTGGTGTTTTTTTTTCTTTTTCTAATTTGGTTGAGGTGAGATGAAGCTATGTTTGTGCTGTCTCGAGTTACAAACATACAAACACAGAGGGGGATTTTAAGAATGGAAATGTTTGGGTGCTTCACCCTGTACCATCTCAGTGGGGAGCACTAATATTAAGATACCTTTAAACTACAACTTCTTCCATTTATCCCCCAGCCCCTCCAATGCACTTTGAACTTGATTTTGGTTATGTTCACACCTGCCAACTTCAAAATGTTGAGAAAATGCAGAGATTACCACAGAGTAATTAATGTTCCAGCTCTGTGACGGGAGAGTGCAAAATGGCATTCAGTCAGCACCTATGCTGCCATAGCTTCTGTAGTAACAAGTCTCCTACCACCCACTCTATATATAAAGAAATATGTTGCTACTCCCACTCACTTTTTCTGTACATATCAGATATAGGTGCATTTTTCAGTTTGTCAGAACATCTAACCAGTTCTGGTAATCCAGACAGGAAGCATGACTAGATGGACTAATTCTAATTTATTGTAAGGTTAGTTAATAGAATCTTGCAAGTCTGATAGTAAATTCCTTCCTTTGCAGCCCAAGAAAACATTCCTTTTATGGACTAAGCTGCCCCTTACCTAATCATTTCCCTAGCTATGGCTCTTCCCCCTGATGCCCAAGTTCATTCCCATATAACATTACGTAGGGTGAGCCACAAAGTCATCAAGCCACCTTTCCTTTCCTGTATTCAATAGCTCCAAAGAGGTGTGATAATGAAAAGATAGCATGTATTATTGATTTGCAACAGGCACTTCCTCAATACTGTAACTGGAATTGCACGTTGTTGTGGTTGAGAAAAGGAGAGATAAAAGCTAAACAACCCCTACTGAAATAGATTGAAATAGTAACAGGATACTGAAGCTGTATAGCAATAGCAATAGCACTTAGACTTATATACCGCTTTACAGTGCTTTACAGCCCTCTCTAAGCGGTTCACAGAGTCAGCATATTGCCCCCAACAATCTGAGTCCTCATTTTACCCACCTCGGAAGGATGGAAGGCTGAGTCAACCTTGAGCCGGTGAGATTTGAACCGCCGAACTGCAGCTAGCAGTCAGCTGAAGTAGCCTGCAGTACTGCACTCTAACCATTGTGCCACCTCGGCTCTTGGGATGTGAGAGAATTTATGTATGGGATGTGAGAGAATTTATGTTGCTATAAATCCAAGAAGGTAAAGTTCTCACTGGAAAAAACTGTATGGCCACAGCATTGACAAGAATACCCAGCTTGGCTCTGGAAGCAAAACATCTTAGAATTAGAATTTTGTGACTATACAGATCTGCAGCTGGTTCTGAAACAACATAAATGTGTAAATCCCCAGGATTCAGAGCCTGGTAGAACTGTCTTCAAATGAAAGTCACATTCACATGTAGTCATCCTGACTGTAGCTTTGTGAGAGGTATCCATATTTGATAAGCTTCATCTCCTCATAATGCTTTAGTTTTCTTGTGGATTTCACCCCTTTTTTATAGAACAAAAAAATCTTATGGAAAATTTAATAACTCATATTGATAAGGAATATAACTAGACTAGAACTAGACTCCTGGTTTCTAAGCCAGCATCGTAATCTCTACAGCAAATCAATATATCATACATTAGGTACATTCAATTTCTTTGACATATCAAACAAAATAGAGTTGGGTCCCACAAAATAGAACAAATGTCTTCTAAAATCCCTCCTTCCTTCCTTCCTTCCTTCCTCCCTCCCTCCCTTCCTTCCTTCCTTCCTTCCTTCCTTCCTTCCTTCCTTCCTTCCTTCCTTCCTTCCTTCCTCCCTCCCTCCCTCCCTCCCTCCCTCCCTCTCTAAGCTGCTCACGAAAATAGAAGCAACATATAAAAAATTAACCAAAACAACTGCAAAATAATCACAAGATGGCAATCCAGCAATAAAGCAAACATAAACATATGGCAGCCATCAGCTTTTTGGACAAAGAGTTGATCCAGATGGCTGCATTAAATTTTTATCCACTGGTCTTTGAATTGAAAGAAAACTATGTTGGTGTAATCCATGGTGCCCATGGCTAATCCCTATTTTAAAACTGGAACTGGACTGACAAAAGGTACTGTTCTTATTAACCTATTGAGAGCAAGTTAAAGAAAAGGATTAATACAGATACTGATTTCATTTACTCTTCCATTTCCCCTGCTGATGGGAAATCAGCCATCAATCATTCTCACATGTATTTATTTATTTATTTGGGTTTTCTTACCTCCCAATCCTAAAGATCTGTGGTGGTGTATGTCAGAAATATAAACATAACACTGAAAGCACAAATACCAAATTAGTGTCCTCGTTAAAATCAGCTGGATTTTAGGACTCCCTGAAACAATATAGATTTAATTTGTTTATGAAATGCTGACAAATTAGAGGCTGCACTTCTTTCAATGGAAGAGAACACCACAAAGTAAGGGCAACCATAGAGAAGAAGATCCTGTATGAGAAGGGCCTCTTTGGAGAAGTATAGGCAAGAGTTTACAATGGTAGGTGTAGCCATCTGTCTAGCTGTCCAACAAATACATTGCAAGAGTGGGGCAATTCATGGGATGGAGAACTTCTGATGTGCCTCTTTGTTGTAATCCCTCCTGTTATGAATACAAGCTAATCACATGTCCAAAAGTAAACCAAGATCCGCACCCACCTTCCTAACCTTCCTAACCTTCCAAGGGGCCTGAATACCTGGCTCTGCCAATTGGCCTAGGGCCCCACCGGCATGCATGACATTGGCGATGTCATGCCCCCAACTCTCCCATGCACATCCTGCTCCCTTCCTCCCCATCTTTTTAATTGTAAATTATTATTATGCATTTTTATTGTTCAATAAATTGTTCATTTCAATAAATATTGTTCAATATTGTTCATTTTTATTGTTTTATTGTTTAGTGTTTGTAAGCTATCCAGAGTTGCCTCTAGGCAAGATGGGTAGCAAACAAGTCTAATCAACCAAACAACCAAACAACCAAACAACCAGCAAACTATCAGGTCACAGGGGGTGATGATAATGAGTAAATTCCATCCTCAACTAGTATTTCAAGAGAAGGGCAATGTAGTGAGTGACCAAGAAGTCCAGTTCTGACCTGACAGCTGGTGACACCAGAGGAAGCCAGCGTAGAGCCATGGAAAACACACTATTGTGGTTGGCTGATGTGCAGTAACAACATCATAACCATTGTATCCTCACCAATTAAAGCCAAAGCCATAATGAAGTAGCCAAAGGCACTGTTCCTGCACCAAAGTAAAAAAAAAAACAATAAAATGTATAGCTTGAAAAACGTGAAATGCTGTCAATGATGGAAGAACTAGCAATGTGAGCGGGAACATGCAGGTGATTTTTCCTAGGTTTAATCAACCCTTTGTGCAGCAGATAACCAGCATTTACAAAAAGACCACTACACCTGCTTAAAATACAACAACCAGCAGATCTGTGTTTCTCATGAAGCCAGGTAGAACCTGAAGAGCATTTTCAAATGCATTGATTGGGTATTATGTAAACTGATGCTTCTGCAAAAGCCAGTTGCCTAGTCTCTCCTGGACAGGGGTGGGTTCCTCCCAGTTTGGACCGGTTCTCCTGAACTGGTAGCGACCCGCTGGTGACGTCACGATGACATCACCGATCCGGTTCGGTCGGTGCCCTTCGGTGGGCACCGCCATCTTTTTTTTGAATTTTTTTTGGATTTTTTTATTTTTTATTTCCTTCTGAGCATGCGCAGAAGACGAGTTCCAGCACTGTGCATGCGGTCACCATCTTGTTTTTGGCTTTAAAAAAAAATTCTGATTTTTCATTAGTGCGCATGCGCGCGTATACGAGGCGCGCCCACGTGGCGCAGGAGGGAGCGAACCGGCAGCGAGGTAAGTTGGAACCCACCCCTGCTCCTGGAACTCAAGTGACAAATACCATGAAGAACAGTTCCCAGCAACCAGAGGGGAAGGAATGTCCCTGCAGGTCCCTAAATGGGCTATAAAGACCTGGGATAATAAACCACAACTAAACCAGCAATTACATTCCATTTACTGAATATAGTTTTCAATCACCATCGCATCCAGTTTACTGGCTATAGTTTTTATCCCTAATAAAAACTATATCTAGACAATTGGGAAATTCGTACTTTAAAACTGGAACAGCCAAAGATAACTGTAAGCTGTTTCAAGTATGGGCTGGGGATAAGATGAAAGATATGGCAAAATAATAATAATAATTGTTACCAGGGCATATTCATGCTGCAGTTAGGGGGACAAGAGGAAAAACCCCAAGTGAAAGTGAATTTGTGTAATCAAGCTTCTTGAGTAGGAACACTTTAGCCTGGAGAATAGAGAAGCCAGCTAAGCCAGCAGTATCCAGTCAAAGGAAGACAGATTTGAGTTTAATTTACTATGTTCCCGTTCCTATGGGATCTGTTGTTCTTCTGCTTTCAACAGTTATTAAAGATAAGCACTGCTGCTGGCTGCTTATAATGACACTTTCATAAATATATAGAATATGATGATTTTGATACAACAGTAATGCTCCAGTAGATCAAAATCATCTAAAAAGAATTTTGATCAGGACAAAAATGTTTGCACACTATATAACCAGATCTAGGCCAGCAGCAATTATTAAGTGAAGAGCAGCACACACCAAGCAACAGAACAAAGGCTTATTAAAGGATGCCGAACAGGGTCTTGATATTTGTAAATGCACCACAAAGCTCATCATCAACAAAGCATGCACAATGTACTTTAACATAAGCTAAATCAATTAACCAGATCAACACCATGTTAGTAGTCTTTGCATTTATACAGCCTCAGCAACTTTAGGAACACTTGTGTGTAAAGCACAGTAGTACATGCGCAAACACATCCACCCCTCTTTGCTTTACCAGAATGCAGAATAAAGTGCTCCATATATTGGTCCCAGTCTTCAGTTTGATCTCTAACTACAACTCACCCACATTTACTTTCACTTCCCTGCAGCAAAGTTTTTTTTTAAAAAAACAGCAATTATTTACCAAGCAGATTGGCAGCTATGCAGCTGCTATTGGGACTTGAGCTTATCTGCTGCTGTCCTCAGAACAGTCCATTTCTCCATCACTTCATTAAGCCTAATTCAGTAGCAGCTGGGGCCATGAATAATAGGGTGGGTGCAGGTGTGGGTTCCACTTACCTTCCCTACTGGTTCACATCACCCCCTTCATGTCACGCAAAAGACCCGGAAATGACCCTCTGTGCATGCGCAGAAGCCTTTGCGCATGCACAGAGGGTTTTGTTTTTGCAAGCTGCGGCAACCGGAGGACTGGTTCGGGAGCGTGGACCGCCGGTCATCGCTGCCGGTTCTGCGAGCGGCGGTAAATTTCCGCTACCTAATGAACCGGTCTGAACCGGCAGCAACCCACCACTGGGTGGGTTCAAAAAAGATAGATAGATAGATAGATAGATAGATAGATAGATAGATAGATAGATAGATAGATAGATAGATAGATAGATAGATAGATAGATAAACAGACAGACAGACAGACAGACAGACAGACAGACAGACAGACTGCTATGCAATAATTTATTAATTTGCAATTGTATTTTTAGGAGCATGGCATGGGAATAATAAAATAAGACACAATACAATTATTGGACTAGTGGGCACTGATGGCCTTTCCAATACTGAAGTTCTGTCCCCAGCTGGAATATATATCCAGTCTCCTGATAATTTGATAGAGGTAAGATATAAAGGTAATACTATTGTACAATGGGAAAGCAAAAAACAAGTGGCATTGTGATACATTTTCTTGAAGCTTCCTCACCCCAACAGTTAGATTAAATTAATGCTCGTTCTATTATTTCTTGCATTTCTTTCTATTCTATTTCTTCAGTTCAGTTCTGAACTGAAGAAGCTTCTTGGATGAGAAGTGAAACATTTTCAAGGAAAAGAAACTAAGAAAGTCCAGTTGCCTCTGGAAAAGCACCTTTGGGTTTCTCTATGAACCTTGAATAAATAGTGTGCAAGAGGGGCCTGTATATCTTTCAGTTTTCAAAAAACCATCCATTGGAAAAGAGAGGAGGAAGCAAGTAGAAACAATGCAAATAGAAACAAATGCCTAGTTTTCAACATTGCGTTAAACAAGTATGTATAGTGCCAATATTATGACTAAAATGTAATTTGGTTGTACTCCAAATTCTATCAGACATTCACGCGGAAAGGCATTTGTGGGAATATTTAGCTACAATGAAATCCATAAAATAAAATTCCTAAAGAATGTATTTCCACATAAAATTTCCTACTTGCCTAAAAGTACTGCTGTCAAGCTACTCCTCCTCTGCATAAATATACAGGCTTCCCTCCCCTCCCTGGGTTAAAAATAATTTCTGGACTGAATCACTGGCATTCTAGGTAAATATCCAGTGACATAATGTGAGTTGACAATGGAAGCTCTACGTTAACTGTGCTATGGGCAGTATGATATGCAAAGCTATATTTCTGTAACAAGGTGCCTGGACTTGTGCTTTAGGCATTACTCTTATCTCTTTGTTTTGCCACCCAAAGAAAAATGTCATGCACCATGACAGCGAGAAAACTAGATAGGTCACAAGTCTGGAAATAGGATCTGGGGCCTTTCTTTCTCAGGCTACTGATTCTACTGATTCTCTTTGATCTAGGTCACAACTAGTGTTCTCAAAGCCATTCATCCTGTAACCTCTGGCAAGTGAGTTGGTGGTTGTGCTCGCAATCCCTTTGGGGACATAACCACTTGGCAAGCATTTAAAATGACACCAGTGAGCACCTTGTGGCCACTGCACATCTGGATCAGGTTTCCATTGTGATTTATTTTTTTTAGTGCTGAATGTCTCGGCAATATTCCCAGTTAATTGCCTTCTGTCTTAGTCTCCTAATTTTGAATCTTGATTTGGTAATGAAATAGTTTTATTTCAAATAGATAACACTAGGGGGAAAAAGCATGCTGCTATTAATGAGATGCTGTAGGCTGATAGATGCTCCCTTAATTGTGGGATTGTTATGATGTATTTTAATTAATTAATTCTGTATTTTGATTTTTCTTATTGCTTTTCTTATGGTATATACAGTATTCAGATACGTCTAGAGCAGAATCCATTTGGTTTATATTTTAAGATGAACTGACCTTAATTCTCATTCCTGATCTATAATGTGAATCAGAACTCAATTATTCTCCCCACTCCAAAAAAACATACAAAAGAATGTATAGTAAGAAAAATAGTAGTACTGATTAAGAGATTAGGGAAATTCTATGTTCAAGTTCTCATCTGACCATAATGCTGACTGAATAAGTTGGGGCCAACCACAGCCAGTCTAACTACTGTATATCACAGGGTAGTTCTGGTGCTAAAAAGTGAGGGAACAAAGTTACTTAGAGCCCCTGAAGAAAATAGAAGTAGCTACAATAGAGGAAGTCCATATTATGAAAAACTATTCAAAGTGTTGCAGAAACAAAATGGAACAAAGTTTTTTTTTTTTTGGAAAATGATCTAAATCATGATGAAAAAGAACTGAATCTGAAATCCAGGATTTGATGTCAATATTTGGAATAGTTGGGGGGAGGCACGTTTGTATGTGTCTTCTCAACTTTCAGAGAGACCTATTATCTTAACCTCCATGGATTTCAACAATAATTTGATAGAGATATCAAAGTGCTGTTAGTGAAATCTTTTTGGTGTTCTTGGTGTTTTACGATCTTTGTTGAGTTGGTTCAGATGTCCTAATAACTCCTATTTCCTCTGCAGAGTAACATGGTGTGTGGCACTGGACAAGGTTACTTTTTTCATCTTCCTCCTTCAAGATTAGGAAAACCAGTGATATCCTTCAGTAATAATGTAGCACATTCCTGCTCTAGGTATTTCCTCCCCCCCCCCCCGTTTCTGCCTATTTTATTTTGTCATCTCACACATGCCATCAGTTATACAACATGCACATACACAGGAAATCTGTGTAATTAATTGGGGTAAATGTGTTTAATGCTTTCTCTGATGTTTAATAGGGTTTTCCTCCAGCAGGATGAAAACACATTGATATGCTATGGTTCATTTCTCATAGACTATGTAAACAATTCATTTCATTTTCAGTTACATATAGTCTTCTCTGTACTAAACCATTCTGTCATATTTTCATCTCTTATGTTTTACTCATTGGAGAAATGTGGCATCAATACATAATATTTCTCATGTTGCTGCATTCTGATCCTTTGGGGGGGGGCAAAATATTACATTTGCAATGTAAAGATTGGCACAGAATCCCTGCCATCCTTCATGAAACTGTTTCAGTTCATTAACAAATGTCATGCATAATTGCCATGAATTATTATTTATTTTTCTCCTAATCTATATTAATTTGATTATCCACATTTCAGTTTGGTATTGTGGTTAAGAGCCCAAGCTAGAAACCAGGAAACTGTGAGCCCTAGTCCCACCTTAGGCTTGAAGTCAGCCGGGTGACCTTTGGCCAGTCACTTTCTCTCAGCCTTAGGAAGGAGGCAATGGTAAACCACTTCTGAAAATCCTTGCCAAGAAAACGTCAGGGACTCATCCAGGCAGTTATCAGAAGTCCAAAACTCACTGGAAGGTACACACACACACACACACACACACACAAACAGCATATTGCAGAAATATCTTTCTTGCAGAAATTTCTTGCAGAAATTCTTATCATGAACAGGTTGAAAACAGAAGCTATAATAATCTCAACCAAAGAACTATATAAGGGAATCATTGTAATTTTGGAGTGGACTAGGTAGACCAGGATTTTAAGTCTTCTTGAGGCTGAATGTGTTTAGTGGTTAGAAGTGGATTGCAAGTTATTGCATTTCTTGTGTTAATTAAATATGTATTTTCAACAACTTTCTAAAATACATATCACAAATGTAATTATTTGTTATATCCCACCTTTCCTCCAGAGTTCAAGGTGGTATACACAGTGCTATTTTCCTCCACTCCCAATGTTCTTAATTCAACACCTTAAGCAGTAGTTGAAATGCTTGTTTTTAAAATCAAGCTTACTATTCAGTTTCTTGCTTGCCTCTTTTCTTGAAGTATTTTGATATTTGCTTATTCTAGAAATGAGCATTTTTTCCTGCCCTAATATGTTGGATGCTATATATGATCAAATGCTGCTGATTAACTATCTACCCTGAAAGTGATTTCAATAAAGAAAGTCAGAGCCACCCTATTGTGCCTTTTTTGTTTATTGTTTATTCAATTTCATCAACTGCCACTTCCAAATACACACCACGGACTTCATTTGTTGTGCTAGAATTGCTAAATTACTCAATGAATGCTAGTGTGGTTTAGTATTTAAGATATTGATTTGGGAGCAGGCCCCCCCCGATTCTAGTCCACCTTCAACCATGAGTGCTAGTGTGGTTTAGTATTTAAGATATTGATTTGGGAGCAGGCCCCCCCAGATTCTCAGCCCACCTGAACTTACAGGGTTGTTGTGGTGAAAAATAGGAAGAGCAAGCACTATGTCTAATATCTTAAGCCAGAGGTCTTCAAACTTGGCAACTTTAAGACTTGTGGACTTCAACTTCCAGAATTCTCCAGCCAGCTATGCTGGCTGGAGAATTCTGGGAGTTGAAGTCCACAAGTCTTAAAGTTGCCAAGTTTGAGGACCCCGTCTTAAGCTCTTCTACAAATGATGGGATAGAAATCAAATAAATCAAATAAATAATGCATATAGTTAAAACAAGTGTGTCATCTGATAGAAATTTGCCTAGATTATTATTTTTGTTGTTTATGAAATCATCATTTACTTTGCTATAAATAGGTATGGACTCCTAATACATCCAGCATATCACCCTCAAAAGGGAAACAATACAGAACCTGTTATATTCCAAAATTTTACTGCTTGGCAGTGCAAAGGTGGAGTGAAGGTACCATGCATTCTTTCTTCCTAGAAACAACAGAAAAAGATAAAAAGAAAGCTAGAAAGAAGAGAAAATGGTGAAATTGTATATTAGCAGCATCATATTGCTGTATTTTAAATAATGCTAGAAGTTATTTTTATGATATTAAATGTGTGCAAATAATTCCTTTTTGTGTTCATTTTCTATATCCCGGATTATATTATTATGCTTAGAGAGAGAACATAGTAATACTGATAGTGAATGTCTTTGCAGCAAAACTTGTGAAATATCAGTGTTTAATTTTTGTCATCTGCTAACATGCAAAACTAAATCAATAGAATTGGCATTATTTTAGATGATTTCTGAAAAATGCAGTTTATCTTATGAAGCAGGAGCACAGGTTTGTCTTCTTGATTTATTATTTTCTTTTAAAGTAATGATAGACTTTGTAGTTAGCATTATGCTATCTACCCTGAAAGCACTTTCAATAAAACAATACTAATACAGTATATTACTTTAAAACAATGCTAATATATTATTTTAAAATATTCTATCAGATTATTAGCACCAGCAATCTTCAGCTTTGGAACTTTCACATCTCTTCCTGCAAAGATTTTGGTATCAACATTGTGGAAAGTCTTGGAAACACTTCTGTTGTTAACAGTGTACTAATTGGCAGCTTCCATGAAAAGGTATGAGGTTACAATTTTTTCAAAGAATCACAGTTAAAGAGCCAAGAACACAGAATTAAAACCACAGCTTTTCTGGATACTAATTCAGGAACTGAATTTCCTTTCATAAACCAGCCTCACAGAGTTATGATTTGAGAGAGTCTTAGTAAACAAATTCTTTGAAATCCAAATCATATTCATTTCAAATCTATTCTTGAAAAGGTTCTATGTGTATCAGAAAAGAAAGTATACTCTCTTGAATTACCATTTTTCTGTCTCCATACATCAACAAACTCTAAATTGTCCATAAAATTAAAAAAAAAAAACCTTTGGGTAATTTACCTTGAGTAATTTTAACATTTTTCTGTAAAGTTCTGTTCATTTATTGGAAGTCACTTCATTCCAATCCCCACTCAAATTTTCATTAAGAGAAATCTATTACTTTCTCTATAGGTCATTTATAGAATATCACTTTATTTTATTTATTTACATCCCACTTTTATTATTTTTATACATTTACAGAATCCTCATTTGTGGCATAAATTCCCAATATAATAGTCCCATTTAAATTAACCTCCACCCCAACAAATCTACCATGATCATCAATCAATACAAGTTGTGGTTTTAGTTGAGGATTTTATATACAAAAAATATTTTTCTGTTGTTTTTTGTTCCAACTAAAGTATTTTTTTCACCCAAGGTTTTATAAACCAAAATTTTGTATCCTTTTTTCTAAAGTGAGGGTTTTTTTTGCAAATAATGATTTTTTTAAAAAATCATTTAAAGAGAATTCGTTTTATCTATGTTCTATCTTAAACTTTTGTAATTCATGATAAAGCCAAAACTTTAGAACAGTCTAAACCTGTAGACTTCTTCCTCACTAAATGATTCAAAACTTTCCTTGAAACATTTCTTCTTGTTGCAGATCTTGACTTTATTCTATAAACTTTATCTATTTCTGCCTCAGTATCCTTCTCTTCGAAATTTAAAAAGTTTCCCAAAAGCTTTATAATCTTCTCTTTAATATCTTCATCAGAAATCTCTGGAATAGTTCTGAATCTCAGACCAAGTTCTTTCTCTTTTAATTCCAGTAAAGTCAAATTGGAATATCTAGTACTCTTTCCAATTCTTTGTCTGTAACTTTTGCCTTAATCACCAGAATTTCCATTTTATCATTAATTTGATTTATATCTCCAGACATTTGCTTTGTAAAGCTTTCCATCTTTCTAATTTCTTATTTCACCTCCTTTTTCATCTTTACAAAACTTTTATCCATTCTTTTTTCAAAGGCTGCCAACTTAGTATCAAGAGATTCTAAATTGCTGAAATCAGAGATCCCCAACCTTTGCGGCTTGGAAGTCCGTGCACAAGTGCAAGATACGTGTGTGCAGCTTGAGTTGCATGAGTGGTGGCTCGGCATGCATGCACACAAGGGCCCACCGGCCTGCTACTCGTGCAAGTTGAGCTGTGCGCATGCACGGCCAGCCACTCGTGCTGCCCACTTCTGAATAGGCTATGGCCCTGGGGTTGGGGACCCCTGACTGAAATGTTTTCTGAAGCAAATCTTATGTTCCCTTCTCTACAGACTGTTCTAACAACCGCCCCCCTTCTCTCCATGCATGCCACCTTTCAAGTTCTTGCCATTATATTGTAATCCTAAATTGAAAATATCTCCAACAAGAGAAAAGGGAGCCGAGGTGGCGCAGTGGTTAGAGTGCAGCACTGCAGGCTACTTCAGCTGACTGCTAGCTGCAGTTCGGCGGTTCAAATCTCACCGGCTCAAGGTTGACTCAGCCTTCCATCCTTCCGAGGTGGGTAAAATGAGGACCCAGATTGTTGGGGGCAATATGCTGACTCTGTGAACCGCTTAGAGAGGGCTGTAAAAGCACTATGAAGCGGTATGTAAGTCTAACGGCTATTGCTATAAGTGCTAAAAGGAAAAAGCAAAATTATCCCTTCTTCTTACTTTTTTTCTTTTCTTTTCTTTTCTTTTTTGCTGTACATGTAATGCTGTAATTACAGTCAAACTTCATATCTGCATCTCCATAGTTATAGTCAGGCAAACAATATTACTGTTATCTTTTTTTTGTAAAATTCACCAATTGTCTGCAGTTTTTAATAAGCAAAAATCATTCCTGCAGAGATTGAATTCACTTGTCTAAGTTAATTGCAGTTCATTCCAATGCACTTCGTTGAAAAATAATCTTTTAAAAACAATAGTCTCCTTTGTCCATTTAAAATTTCTTAAATCATCTCTTTGATAAGATTTTGGCCAGATATTCTGTACTCTTAAACTCTTTAAAATTTCTTTTAGTTTTATAATACAGAAAAAATGAATCTTATCTTGCTGCAAAAGAAAATCTCTCTTAATCAGTAAAATAGGTAAATCCAAAAATAAGAAATGAGGTCTACTGGGTTTGTCCCAAAGATGCTTTTTCAAAAAGAGTGCTAATGACCAGATGACTGTGAGGAATATAAATCCTTCCATTCTTCAGCAATCAGAATTGAAGAAGCTTCTTGGATGAAAAACAAAACATCTTCAAGGAAAAAGAAAGACAGCCCAGTTGGGTTTTGAAAAAAGCACCTTTGGGACAACCATAACCTGGATGCCTGAGAATCTCCATAGATGTCTACTGGGCTTATTGTTCTTATAGGCCAGTGACCCCCCAACCTTTTGGGTACTAGGGACCGGTTCCGTGGATAGAGGTTTTTCTGGGGTGTGGTTTCACATGCTGCCTGCATCCAATGGATGGGCCTTCACTTGTTTGCGCAGCCTGGTTTCTCACATGCCGCAGACTGGGCCCAGTCCATGGACCAGGGGTTGGGGAACCCCTGATATAGGCTACATTGTGGCTGTGAGCATAGATGGCATTCCAACTTGCAACAAAACTGCAAAAATGTCTGTTCCTTCCATTTACTTATGAGAAGCAGCTGTCCAGAAAACAAGTGGGCTATTTTGCAATCTCTCTTTTATCCGGAGAGATTTCAGTGTCCAGCATTGGCCCTCTGGGCTCTATCTTTGAGTAGCTGTTTCCACTCCTTTGAGGACATCTAATTCATCATAGCCTCAGCGGAAGCTCTACTTTAAAGGAAATTTCAAAAAAACAACTTGTATTTCATCAAAATAATGAAAAAACAGGACAATTTTTTTGCATAGTGTTACTCTTGCCTCACCCCATCTTCCATTTTTATTGAACTATGCTGCCTTGGCAATGATATGGTAGAAATATCCCAGGATATGGAAATCTAGAGGCAACCATATTTCTCTTGGAATTGTAAGATTCCACATGCCAAGATTTCCTCAAACTAATTTTCTATATATTCCAGGAATTTCACCATGCCAAAATATATCTCAAGGCAAGGGAGGTAAGATTGTTTTGCATAAGTGAAGGTTGGGAAAGTGGAACTTAAAATGAGTCTAATGGATGTAAAAATTAAATCTTGAAATACATTTTAGTGTTAAGAATAAGAGAGACTAAATTTTGATTGCTGTATGTGTGAAGAACGAAGAGAGAACCAGAGAAAGAGGAATAGGAGATAGGTAGAGGATTAGAATGCAGCTAACTTTTATAGCACTGATAAAATATTTTCTTTGGTTTGCTGTCTCGGGATACTGAGCTCTTGAGTTCTCCCATATTACTTGTTAAAAGATTTTGAGGCGCTCAGCTGTGCCTTGTTCCTTACAGCACCCCAGGGGGCTGATTATCTTTGATTATCTCATGATAAAGAATCTTCTTGTCATAATTTACATATTAATTTATGTAATTCTAGCCTTTAATAATGATGTCTCTTTAACATCAATTAAAACTTTATGACATTAATTTAACAAGAAAGCTAAACCTTCCATTCAGCCAACCCTTTTATGTTTAAAATATGCTTTTAACCAATTATTATTTATTTCTTTTAAAATCCTACTTTTTGCATTGCACCCACTGCAAATTAACAGGAAAAATAGGTGGAATTTAAAAGTGAGTCATGTGTGTACTTCTGCTAAATAGCTATTGGCAATTTAAAAGTAATTTAATTTCTAGAGATCTATTTTTATAAATGTAACTTTTGATTTTTGTACATCTTTTATTTTCTGACCATCCCAAAGATAAGCTGTGGCAAAACATGGAGAGCTTTAAAAACACAAAACATACCGTGTTTCCCCCAAAATAAGACTCTGTCTTACATTTTTTGAACCCCGAAATAAGCGCTTGGCCTTATTTTTGGGGAGGTCTTATTATTTTGGGGCGCGTGGAGCAAGACGGGGCTCCTCTTGCCATCTTACCTGATTTCCAGCTCTGTCTCCCTAACCCTAACCAGAGGAAATGGCGGGGACCGGCTGGGCATGTGTTTAAATATTTTCGGGGAGGGCTTATTTTCGGGGAAGGGCTTATTTTTGGAGAAGGGTTTATTTTTGGAGGAGGGCTTATTTTTGGGAGATGTCTTATTTTTGGGGAAACACGGTATATCATGGATAACCAGAGCCAGAAAACAGGCTTTTGATCAGGAGGTGCTTTACACCAGGGGTCCCCAACCTTTTGGACCTCAGGGACCACTAAATTCATAATTTTAAATCCCGCGGACCACTAATATGATCTGCCTAATGACTGATTAGGTGGGCGTGGCTAGGTGGTCATGTTACTGGGTGGGCGTGGCCAACTTGATGTCACTCATGTTGAGGGGCGCCTCGCTGGCCTCTACTCACCCCTACCCTCCCAGCCACTCCTTGCTTGCCCGCCCGGGCTCCTTAGGGCCCCAACAGGAAGCAGTTGTTGGAGCCAAGCAGCCATCACGAGAAAAAGTTGGCAAAACAGCTGGCTCAGTTCAAATTGGATCTCACCGAGAAGGAGGCTCAGCAGAAGCACCTCACTGAGGACTACGAGCATAGGCTTTCCAAGCAGAGGGAAGACCTGAGGGAGTGCAAGACCAGGTACTGGCGCCTGGAGGTTCAGCGGGCTGAGATGTTCAGCCAGTTCCAGGCCATAATGCAGTCCCACTGGAATGAGGCCCTCCGGCTCTTTGCCACCAGCATCGCTTCCCTCCAGCCTTTGCCCAAAGCCCCGCACCAAGAGGTCGAAGCAGACCCCAAGTTGGAATTTCTGCCCCCCCTCCGACCTGCACAAAAAGACCCCAAAGGGGGAGACTCTCTGCAGCAACACAAATGTTCATTGCACGTATCTGGCCCAGGGGCCATAGTTTGAGGACCCCTGATTTAGTGCAATATTAAAAATGCAAATAATTTTTCTGCGGATCACCAAAATTTTCCACGGACTTCATTTGTTGTGCTAGAATTGCTAAATTACTCAATGAATGCTAGTGTGGTTTAGTATTTAAGATATTGATTTGGGAGCAGGCCCCCCCATTCACCACAACAACCTTGTAAGTTCAGGTGGGCTGAGAATCTGGGGGGGCCTGCTCCCAAATCAATATCTTAAATACTAAACCACACTAGCACTCATGGTTGAAGGTGGACTAGAATCTGGGGGGGCCTGCTCCCAAATCAATATCTTAAATACTAAACCACACTAGCACTCATGGTTGAAGGTGGACTAGAATCTGGGGGGGCCTGCTCCCAAATCAATATCTTAAATACTAAACCACACTAGCATTCATTGAGTAATTTAGCAATTCTAGCACAACAAATGAAGTCCGTGGAAAATTTTGGTGATCCGCAGAAAAATTATTTGCATTTTTAATATTGCACTAAATCAGGGGTCCTCAAACTATGGCCCCTGGGCCAAATACGTGCAATGAACATTTGTGTTGCTGCAGAGAGTCTCCCCCTTTGGGGTCTTTTTGTGCAGACCACCAATTGGTGACCACTGCTTTACACAGTTGCTACACTCTGATCAATACAGCTTGACTACTGCAAATGTGTTATACATGGGGCTGTCCTTGAAGAACACCTAGAAGCTTCAACTGGTCCAGAATATAGCAGAATGAGCAGTGATGGGCATGCTTTGGTATGTCCATATAACACTTTTGCTCCAAGAACTGTACTGGTTGTCAGTTTGCTTCTGGGTATAATTCAAGTGTTGACTGTTACCTATAAAACCGTTCATGTTATAAGACCTGGTTACTTGGGCAACTGCCTAATTCTCACAGTATCTAACCATTTTGTCTGACAGGATTGTCACACTCTGGTTTCCTTCAATTAAACAGTGCCATCTATCAGAACCCTAGAAGCCTACTTTCTCTGTAGAGTGAGGTTCTCCCTGAAATCAGGAAGTCCCTCACTTTGTTGTTATTTAGAACAGTTACTGTATAAAGTCTTTACTCTTCTCCCAGGCCTTTAACAAAGGTGAATGAAGGCTGCATCAGTTCTTTTTTCTAACCTTCTCCAGTTTCTGTCATTTTGTTTTTACTTCTTATTTTTGTTTCTGATTGTAACTCTATTGGTGAACCACACAGAACTGTTGGGAGTTGATTGGGTACAAATTTAATAATAAATAAATAACACAAGCAAAAAAATAAAAAGTACTTAGCAGGGAAGAATGAATAGAGCCATGTAATATGAGTTTGTGTGAACCGAAAGAAATGATGGTGAGTTTGAGGGAAGTAGAAGAATGGGAATGTAACAGATGCGGCGGAGGGACAAGAGTAATTGAGAGTAAGAGTGGCATATAAATTTGATAAGTGAATTAATGAATAAATAATGAGATTACTAGAACATCCATAGAAGAGCTCCAAGTTATTACCAAATTTAGATTACTATGGCAAGTATTTATTTATGTAGTTTCCAGAGCAAACTTGAACTTGGTGGTGCTGTACTAAATGCAGTCCTCACTCTTCTACCCATGTCCCAATTTCTGCATGAAAAAGGCAGAATCTAAAAGTATCTATACTGAGCTTGATGGATTAAGATAACTTCTTAAACTAGTTTAAGCATAAACAGCATTATCATATGAATTCATGCTAATGCACAACTTAATTTTACACAACTGTTCTTTTTAAACATAATGCCAATGTCTACATTCTTGTAGGAGGATGGAAGCTGTATGTTGACAGGGCTGAAAACTCCTCAAAAGCATGAATTATTGATTTCACATTCAACCTTTATGAACTTCGACAGTCACAACTGCACTGCAATTACTACCTGTTCTGGCTGTTACCAAGGTCAGGGTAAGTTAGATTTTCGGTACTGAACATTGTTGTGATGAGAAGTGAGTGTGAAGAGCACTAAAGAGGATTTTCTACAAATATTTTTGCTTAAATCAGTTTATAGAAAAGAAACAATCAATTTACATATATACATATCCAAAGGCAATGCATCTTTTTCAAACAGGACAGTCACATTTGCTAGAATATGGTAACAGAAGAGACTATGGAGTTAATGTCACTTGAGGACAAGCATGCAGATTCTGTTTTCCATATGTAGAAGGTGAAGGTCTACAATGAAGAGCCTCTTTTATCAATGGATGCTCTTCACATGAATGAAGTCTGGAGTTCTATCATGTGGAGAGCCATAGTGGATAGAGGAAGCCCCATACAGCATACATTCACCTTTTATATCCAGAGAGCCACAAGAGGAAGTTGAGCTAATAGATTGGCTAAATAAAAATAGAAATTCTAAGTTCTCTTCAGATAAGAGCTTTTAAACCCCAAAAGGCTTATTATACAGTAAACATATGTAGGTTTTCCTTTGCTTTAAAGCCAAGCAGGCACATCTCTACCAACCTGATTCATTTTAATAAAAAAGGATACAGGCCAGGGGTGAAATTCAAATTTTTCCCCTACCAGTTCTGTGGGCGTGGCTTGGTGGGCGTGGCAGGGGAAGGATACTGCAAAATCCCCATTCCCTCCCCACTCCAGGGGAAGGATACTGCAAAATCCCCATTCCCTCCCCACTCCTGGGGGAAGGATATTGCAAAATCTCCATTCCCACCCCACTCTGGGGCCAGCCAGAGGTGGTGTTTGCCGGTTCTCCAAACTACTCAAAATTTCCGCTACTGGTTCTCCAGAACCTGTCAGAACCTGCTGAATTTCACCCCTGATACAGGCTTATTTTGCAGTTCTCAAAGAATAGCAATAGCAATAGCATTTAGGTTTATATACCACCCCATAGCACTTTACAGCACTCTTTGGGCGGTTTACAATGTCAAAGCTTTATTTGCATATTGTCCCCAACAACCTGGGTCCTCATTTTACTGATCTTGGAAGGATGGGAGGTTGAGTCAACCTTGAACCCCATCAGGAGTGAACTCCAGGTTGTGGGCAGAGTTTGCCTGTAATACTACATTTTAACCACTGCACCACCAGAATCTCAAATTACAACCCCAACAATAATAACAAGAAGAGAAAAGCTCTTTATTGTTTAGCCATAAGAACATATTGCAATGCAAAAAATAAAATAAAATAGAAACAGGTATAGGGTTTCGTGCTTGAGCAGAGGATTGGACTAGAAGACCTCCAAGGTCCCTTCCAACTCTGATATTCTGTTAAAAAAACAAACAAACCAGAAATTCAACTCATATATCATCATCATTGCAATTTGCCCCAATCTTATCTACATACACAGTTCTCATTTCCACTGTTTTATGCTAAAAGGACTCCATTTTATATTCAATACTTGTGTTCTGACTGCATATAAAATATATTGTTCTAAGACAGGGGTGTCAAACTCAAGGCCTGGGGGCAGGATCCAGCCTGCGGGGGGCATAGATCTGGCCCACGGGCCCACCCTGGAAACAGTGAAGGACCGGCCCACGTGGCCCTCCCGAGCTCCATTTTTGCTGGCAGAGGGCTGCAGGAGGCCATCACGGCCCAAAATGGAGCCCAGGAGGGCTGTATGCAGCCTCCCTGAGCTCCGTATTTGCTGGCAGAGGGCTGCAGGAGGTCATTGCAGCCCAAGACAGAGCCCGGGAGGGCTGTTGTGGCCGAAAACGTAGCCTGGGAGGTCACAACACAACCCTGATGCGGCCCTCAATGAAATCGAGTTTGACACCACTGTTCTAAGATATAAGTCCCACAGTCATTTGTCATATACTGTATGTATACACATATACATACATGTATGTACATGCATACATTTTCAAACAAACATACATAAAATAAAAACGAACAATCACAAAAGAGAAAGGAAAAAAATTACACATTGAATAACACATAAAGAAAATAACAACAAAGAATTTGTAATTTCAACTTGATCAATCTGATTTTGTAAGTCTTTAAAGAGGAAAACTAAATTCACCCAGCTTGTCAAATATCTTTTTCAAAAGGCAGAGGTAATACGACATTTTCTGATTTAACAGAATATACAATTTTCTCAAAATTGGCTAAATTGCACATCTCTGAAATGCAATCCATTATATCTGGAATTAATAATATTTTGCCATCTCCGGTTGGATCCTTCCTTTGTGCTTGAAGACAATTGAATATAGTTGCAGTGTGGTTTTAGGAACCCATCCTTTCCCATTATTAAAAAGCTCTCTCCTTAGCTGGCTTCCATTCTGGCTAAGCAAACCTTGGGAGAGATGCTTGCTTCAACAAGGCTCTGAGCAAAGCACCCCTTTGAAGATGTTTTGTGAAGCAATGCAACCCTTCACTTCTAAAGAAGAAAATGCTGCTTTCATGTTGATTTTGAGGCATGCTCAGAAGACTCCTCTGGCCAGAGGAAGCACCAGAAGCACAAAGGGTCCAGGGGGATGAATGGTGCTAGGAACACAAAGCTCCTTGTCAAGGTACTGTTCAGCTGCCTCACATAATTTTCACTGTTCATGCTCATGGCAATTCTTAGTCTTTCCAAGAGAATTGTATTTAAATAATAATAAAAATAGCTTAGAACTGGGGTGCGGAAAAAGACTCCTTCTTGGAAGCAAACATCAAAGCTAAAGTAGTAATATTAAATAATAGCAACCATGCATTACTAGAACATATACTGTTTTTAAAATCTATATGGAGTCAGGAATAACCAGGGCATGAAATTAGTGACTAGATTCAAATGCCTGCTTATTTGAGATACCTGCCATTGAGACCAGAAAAAACACTACTGTCTTTTCTCCAATCCTAGCAGTTTTCCTCTTGCTTAACAATTTCTTGGCTAAAATATGCATTCTAAAAACTGTTCACATATTTTAGCTAATGGAAATGTGTGAAAACAGTCACTAGTTAGAAACATTGTGCAAAAGACTGTGGAAATGCATTACTAATGGAAGATTTGTTTGATGGTGCTACAAGATTCTGTTTGTGTTGCTTAATTTAAAGAAGCACAATTCCTTATTCCTATTTGATGTTTAACTTTTTGCATTTTACATCCATTAAAATCAAACAGTATAATCATAAGCAATACTTACAATGGTGAATCTCTACCCCTGGGCACAGAAGCTGACTGGGTGATCTGAGGCCAAGTTGTACTCTCTGAGACATAGCAAGAAGAAAACATTGCCAAGAAAACTGCTGTTGATTTGATCAACAACACCAACATTGTATTCTAAATTTTTGAATTCTCAGTTTTCATTGGATGGGATTTTATAGCTTCCTTTAATTGTCCTATAATATAGTTTGTTCCTCTTCTTTTTCAGGAGGCTTTACTGTCAGAACAGAACAAGTCCTCCTCCTCGATGCCCCAAACTGGCTATCATTTCCATTCCCTCATTGTGCCATCCTCAAAGATCTAGATGGCTCTTTCACTGGACAACCAGGAAGTCAGATCCTTCCTTCTCTGGATATTCTTCCAGATTCCTGTAGGACAATTGTCAATGCCAGTCAAGCTGTCAATGCCAGTTGTTGTTTTGCAAATGTTACTTTTCATCGTATGTCTATTGGCCTGTAAGTTTTTGCTCCCCCCCCTCCCCACGTGTAATTGTACAAAATTTAGGAAGTCACACTTTAGCTTGCAATAGGTTGCAAAAATAAGTTTCTGGCTTAGACAATCTTGAGAAAACAATGCGTTAAAAACATCCAGTACCACAAAAGTCATTTCATTGTGGGGAATAAAACATATGAATGGGACAGGCACATCCAGCAATTGCATACAGTGTAATTGCAGGAAAAACGTATTTTTTAAAAATAAAAATACATTATGTTAAGGATATAGATCTATTGATGTTAGCTGCTTGAAAGCAGAGGTGAAGGTTCTAATCTATGCCATGCCCTAAAATCAGAAAATTCTAGTAGATAGACCTTCAGAAGTGAGCCCTGGACCATATACATAGGTTTTAAAACTTGGGTAAATACACAGACGTCCTTGAATAAACTATTGGGTTTAATTTTAAATTTTTGGGATAACAGCATGCGGTCATGCTTTCAGTATTAGCACAAAACCTCAGAACAAGTATGCCCTGACCAGATCTTTTTTCTGCCTTGCCTCCATAACCTTATGTTCAACTCATCCCCAGTGTGTAAATAAGATAAGCTTACGTTCTTCTTAGTGGACAGGTGTTAAACTACACCTTCTCCTCTTATTCTATAATAGTCCATGCATAGTCTCAATGTGTGAAAATCTGTCAGTCATTATCCTGAGGGGAATTTGGGTGACCGTAGTGTTTGGGAACAGAGATAAAAGAGACAGAGCAGGGATTGGCAATGGGACTATTGTTTCATGCTGGTATGTGTGTTGACAACTCAAGGATGAGAGAATAGTACTTCAAATCAGCAATTGGGAAAGGCCTTAACCAAAATGCAACTTGGACACTCGTGGGTGTCTACTATACTATTAAATTTCTATTTCTGAAAGAATACATTGCAATATTGATGCATGTATCACTGGCCTCATTCTAAGCCAATTTCATTGTTGCTTTATTTTCTTGAGTTATATCATTGTAGCAGATTATTTCACAAAGGTAACAAACAGAAAGCATTTAGAGCTAAACACGGTGTTTGCCATAATACAAAAGGGGGGAAGGGAGGGGGGGAACCCCCTTAGGATAAGTAAGCTAATGGTAAACATGAACAGGAGACTTAATATTTATTCTACTCATAGTTGTTGATTGGTTTAGCAAACCCTTTGTGAGCCATTTTATGTTCAACAGTTCTGCACACTACACTTGAGCTAAATTACATAACAGCTTAAAGAACCATGATGGTAAATTGTAACGCAGACTGTAAAGTTCTATCTACTAGTCATGCCAGATTTCTGTAGCAAATTGCTTCTTAATTGAAACTTCTTTGGATATAAAAATGCAGCACTGCCTATCAGTCATCCAGGTTTTTCTCTTCTTTTTAACCCTTTTGAAAGGCTCCTGGCAGTTTGAGCCAAGGGTTAAGTTCACATTATCACTGTGGTTACCTCCTCCTGGTTTCTTCTACAGAAAGAGAAGAACAGATCTTAGAGAGCTGCCTCCTCCTTTGGTAATGAAACACTTTCCCGTTAATGATCCATGCAGGCTCCCTCAGCTCCTCCGAATTAAAAATGCTCATGCCCTCCTCTGCTCCATTAACATTAAAGAGAGGTAGATTGGTGGCTATTTAGGGCACAGTGAAAATCACTGGCTATTTAGAGCAAATTAAAATGGTGCTAATTATGGTGGTAGGAATGCTCAATTATGCTAGCAATATAGTAGTTCTATTTTGGGGCTAGCTTGACAGTATGAAGTGAAACCATTGTTTGGAAAGACAATATAATAGTCAGCTCATGATTTACCTGGACATTTTGAGGAATCAAAACTATTTGTTGCCTTTCAAGTGTCTTATTCTGCCTATCCATGTCATCCTCCATTGTTTTGGAACAACAGGGATGGAAGTGAAATTATTTTATTCTGATTTTAATGTATTTATCCAGTTTGGACCTCTCAGAATTAAATATGTTGTTTATCAAAATTTGCATTTTTTGGAGTTTGGTAAGCAACTTGAAAATATATGGGCATGTTGTTATGATGTTATTATTGTTGCAAATGAATTCAGCAAGAGGAATCCTATAAAATCTACACAGAAATTCTGTGGTTTCTTCTTACGCAGAAAGACGTAAAAATTGGAGGGAAACTAAGAAAATGAGTAAAACTGGGAATGATGGATTTACCTTTATTTCCAACTGCAAAGAGCTTGTAATTCCCAAAATAAAAAAGTTGAATACCAAGGAGTTTGCCTGGTATTCTTGATTAAGGATTCACTCCAGCAAATCTAAGTTGTCTAGTAGGTTGTCTACTTGAAAAATTTTTATGGGACTTAAATTTGGGGAAGTGGGATATGTTGCCATTCTATGCTATCTGAGCTTGCTGATCCATGCCTAAATACTGTATTTGAAGGGCAACGGTGGGTTAATATGCTGCATCAACATAGTAACAGTAAGTATCAAAGTGAATATTATTTAGAAAATAAATTTGATTTTTTTTTCAGAAAGTCCCCAATCTTTTCATCTAATTTAACTGTAACTAATAGTCACAATAAGGTGATCACTGTCAATTACGTGTCTGACACTTTATCAAATGCCAATGGCTGGATGAGTCTTCTTTTGGATCAAGAAATTTATACTTTGTCATTCAGCAGTCCTCTGCTTCAAAGAAATTTGCAGGTAATGAAGTTTGTTTAATCCATCAACTGTCATATTGTTATAGGAAATAGAAAAAAGAATTCTGAAGCCAAAATAACATACAATTTCATTTTAATCTAATGGAAGGATTAGGTACAGAGGATAGGATACACAGTGTCTGTATGTGAGATGGGTCATTCACAGGTCAGAATGAATATTTTATAATGGGAAAGACAATTTCAGAGCTATAAGATAGCATGGAACAGACTGGGTAACTCTGCATTATATGTGGCTTTTATTGACAAGGCCATGCTCTCGAAATGATTACTCATTTCTCAGTAGCAAATAAATAGCCAAATCCAAATATCATTATTCATAAATTAGGGGAGGGGGAGAGGTGAAACTTTGGCATTTATGAGTCTGCTGAAAAATTGCTGTGTCTTTTCTTCCTTCTCTCTTACACAATCATTAATGTACTTTATTGCAGTCCAGATATAATTCAGAAAGGAAATATTAACTGTTTGCATGTTTCTTGTGTTCTACTCCATAGTATGTAGCTACATTTGATAATTTTGCTGTTGGCAATTATCTATTATTGGAGCATGAAGGGTTGCCAGTCCAGAGTCAAGTTACAGTGTTTTGTGGAAGAGGGCAAGGATCGCTACTCCAGGCTGTTCCTTCCCATAGACATCACAAGGGTTGCGACTGGTTTTTCAACAAGGAAACGAACAAGTTAACTTATTTAGGTAAGAGCTTGATGTTTAAGGTTGTAGTTGATAATAATGCTGATTGAGAAGGAACAACCGCACAGAGATGTTGGAATTGGTGATGGACATCACACATTAACCACATTGAGTAGTTCGTTCCTTTGTGAAGCAATTTGGAATTCAGAAAACTTCCTCTGAAAATTGCTTTTAGGTTGTTAGGCTTGCCACCTGCTACAGGAATTTTTCTCCAGAATTAAAATATCTTTGTGCTATTCCAGAAAGCCTAAGTTCTTGGAGAAACAGGGAGCACATAACAATAAGTGGTTTTATACATGGGAACTTATTTGCATGACTGAATCCTGGAGTTATTTGTGCCAATTTTAACCAGTGTAGTAAATATTAGTTGAAAAAGAACATGGCATGACTAAAATTGGACTAGTGATGTGAAGCTCCTTCATATGAACAGCATCGCATAATAAAAGCACCTTTTTCTAACTCAAGGAAGTCTGAAGTGGCCTTTAGTCTCTCCCCTGTGCACAAGATAGAAAATGATTTTGTTACGTAGTTCTTTACCTGAAAGAACTTCGAAGTCTTAACTGCAAAAATAACAGACGTTATTGCAAACAAACAGAGACTCTACAACTATTTCACCTAAGCTACATTTTTGGTCTCTTTGCATTTATCAATAAAAGCGTGTCATTGTTCGAACCATGAAGTGCTTTCTCTGCTGAAAGAAAAAGTGGACTGTGTGAACTCAGCTCTGTTCCTTCTGAATTTAATGGCCCAACATCTTTCCAAGAAAGGACCATCTGTATTTTGATCTTTTTACTATCCTTTAAAATAAAACCAAAAATTTTCTTTATTTTTAAATTGTGGAGATAGTCTGAAAAAAATTAGTCAGCTAATTAATCCCATTTACAAGCTTTGTAGGATTCTTCAGCTGTCACTCACTTCCAGGCCTAAGGCCTCTAGTTTAGTGCCTATTCTCCTGTTCATGTGACTCAGTCTCCATGGCTACAGGTTGCATCTGCTGACACCCATACACTATTTACTGCTTAATTAAGAATTTCACGCTCAGCCCTTATCTGCGGCAGAGAACAAGAACATGCTGTTAAGAAATTCCAAATATAGGCCACTGCATAAGGGAAGCCTTTATTGTAGGTCTGACTCTGTGGAGCCTCTTTAACTACCCTCTTGGCAACTGAGCTGCCACCTTTCAATCAAAAATCATTAAATGGGGCAGAGATAATGAGCATGTCTCATATCAAAAGAAGGATGTTTGCTTGGGCTGAAGAGGAAAAGCTGTAAAAGCCTACCAGCCCTCACCACTTCAAAGGAGGAGAGGTTGCTCCGTCAGCAGGACCCAGAAAGCATCATTTGTTTCTGTTTGACTTATGTAAAAGGTCTGGCATGTTAGAGTCCCGTCTTGCAGCCGTGGGTCTCCCCCTCCACCCTCCCGCCCCTTGATGCTCGTGTGTCAGCAGTTAGGCAGCTGGGCCCTAACCGTATCCGCCGGAGTATCTAATCACTTGACTCTGTCTCAACAATGGACACTTGTAGGGGGTGGTCGGGAGGAGGTCTGTGCAACAATAGGAACACAATTATTGCAGCTGCTAGGGAGGGCGATAATTCTTCTTAGGGAAACCAAAGGGACCTTGTCGAGGTGGTAGAGAGGGGAAACCTGAGTCTATTCTTAATAACCAGACTTTTGGAAGTACTTTGCTTTGCCAGTGGGGCTCCGGCAGCTGCTCTTGTCCTAACCTTCTCTAATAATTGTACATTCTGTCCGGGGTCAATTTACTTATGACCTCCTTCTTTTGTGCCAGTTAAAAGCCTTTTAGGGTGAATTGTTGAAAAGTGGCAGGAGTGCATTAAACCCTAAATTTAATGTCAATAAATACAGATCAGATGCCAGATCATTCACAGGCAGGCTCTGAAATTCACACAGCGTTTGCTTCAAACTGAATCTCACAGTTTAAAAAAGTCATTGTTATTCTGAAAGCTGAGCATGTGAAGGAAGACATCGTGGAGACACAGCAGGAACTGTTCATCGTTAACTTAGAGGCTTTATAGTTTTCCATCCTTAGTTGCTCTAGGAAGTATCACACATATTCTCAGGTCTGAAGAGCACATTTACAGGACAATACCAAAATTGATATACAGAATAATGTGGCCAATCTCATTCGTTGTATACTGAAATGATTTTGTGAATTTGCCTTGGTCATTTAGAAAATATTCTACCAGGTTGCAGATAACTCAGGCAAAATATATTAAGAAGCTCTTATCCAGTAACAATTAACTTAAGCATATAGAGAAGTGTATACAATCTAGTTATTTATTGACATACACAATGTCAAAGGGATTCTACAAAACTGTCCGTAGGAGTAATTGCTTCTATCCCATAGACTGGCAGAAGATATATGTGCCAGGGTCAAAGTAGCTGACCTGTCAAATTCTGAAACAAAGACAATGAAGGACAATGAAAATGATCAGAAAACTTGAAATTAAACTATATAAGAAGAGCTTGGAGTAATATGGTACATTTGGGCTTGAGAAAAAATGACTAAGTGGAGCTATGACCACACTGTTCATTGCATCTAAAAGGTGCTACCAGAAGTAGAAGCAGGCTATTGTCCCAGATTGCAGATCATAAAACCATGCTTTTAATTTGCAGATATGTTTGAAAATACAGGAGTAAGCATTTTTTAGATTTATATCCCATTTTTCCTTTAGGAGCTCAAGGCAGTATGTGCAACAAACCCTCCTCCTTTGGTCAAACAATTGGCAACTCCAAATCTCAACCAACAAATGCTCTGTCTTACACATTGGCAAAAAAAATCAGAACACCAAATACAAGCTGGACGGATACGACCTCGTATACGACCCTCACTCTGTCAAGGACCTTGGAGTACTCATCTCTAATGATCTAAGTGCCAGAGCTCACTGTAACAGCATTGCCAAAAAGGCATTAAGAGTTGTTAACCTAATCTTGTGAAGCTTCTTCTCCAGTAATATTGTATTGCAAACTAGAGCATATAAAACCTTTGCTAGACCAATTCTCGAATACAGCTCATCTGTCTGGAACCCACACTGTATATCAGACATTAATACAACTGAGCGAGTCCAGAGATATTTCATGAGAAGAGCCCTCCACTCCTCTGCTCACAACAGAATACCTTATACCACCAGGCTTGAAATATTGGGCTTAGACAACTTAGAACTACGACGCCTTCGGTCTGACCTAAGCGTAGTACACAAAATTATCTGCTACAATGTCCTACCTGTCAATGACTACTTCAGCTTCAACCGCAATAATACACGAGCACACAATAGATACAAAGTTAATGTAAACCGCTCCAAACTCGATTGTAGAAAATACGACTTCAGCAATAGAGTGGTCAATGCCTGGAACGCACTACCTGAATCTGTGGTTTCATCACCAAACCCTCATAACTTTAACCTTAGACTGTCTACTGTTGACCTCACCCCATTCCTAAGAGGTCTGTAAGGGGCGTGCATAAGCGCACCAACGTGCCATCCCTGTCCTACTGTCCCCATTTATTCGTATTCATTTCCTGTATTCATAATCATGTTATACTTATATTTGTTATCTTATACATGCTTGACAAATAAATAAAATAAAATAAAAATATGTTTTCCTCCACGACAACTTCCTGGGGAGGTAGGGTGGGCTAGAGAGAGTGACTAGCCTGAAGCGACACTTGGAAACCTTGGGTCTTGAAGTTTGACTTAAAACTGGATCTGGGGCTCCCTGGTGCCAATCCAATACCTTCACTGCTACATCACACTGGCTATACTTATTCTTCAATGCTTCCTAATAGCAAGAGCAGTTCAATAGTGAATTTAATTAGGAAAACTGTGCAAAGCATTTGGAGGGGGTGTCCCTTCAATCATTCTAGGTGTTGATCCTGGTTGAAGTGTTTCTGTGCTTTCAAGGTCAGAAGATCAGGAAAATAGACTTTGAAGATGCCATTTGGACATTCTCTATAGCACAATAATGTAATTTTCAGAATCAATAAACTCTTTTATGAACAGCAAGTTATATTTCAGATTATTACTAACTGAAATTGTGCAATTAAGAAAGAACTTTGTGGAAACTTAAAGTTTTGCAAAAGTAAAATGTAAAGATAAACTTAGGTGATTAAGGGAGAGGGAAATAAAAAATGGCAAAACCTTAAAATGTTCATTGGTTTAAGAATATGGATTGTCTGAATGGAGGAAAATGAAAAAAGGCAGGAGCAGAATTGAATGGAATATCTTGAAAAAGAGCACATCTGTCTAGCTAAACATTTAAACCTTGTTTTGTGTATTTTATATAGTGTCCTTTAACCACATTTTGAATCACATTAACAATAAAACATGATAAAAAGAACTTTTATAACGAAGGAACAATTTTGCTTGGTTTCCCAAGGAGAGCATTGTCAGCGCCAGATGCCTGGGAAAACTTAACCCATCCTTTCCCAGGGATTATCTATAACAAACAGCTCTTTCTTAGCACATTTTCTCCTTAGCTGAGTATCTGACTCTTTTCAGTTTTTTGTATAAGGTGTATTTAAAATTCATGGATTCATACAATGCACATCATATTATGAATGTTTCAAAACATGAGATTCCTCACAATTGAAGAAACTTTGTTTTATGGAGTTAGAACAATTTTCAGTTTTTATACAGCATTGTTACGTCTTACCAACTTTCTAAATTTAGTTACAGGGAGAGGCCTAATCCAAGTGACATTTAAAGTTGAAGACATATTCCCTTTATCAGAACCGGGTATGTAAATTCAGTTTAAAAATCTAGTCTTGTTTTACTGAGCACTATTCACTCTAACCCATAGGATGTATTTCTGGGTACTTAAACTTTTCTGTGTTTCTGGTCAGTGTTTTCTCTGTATAGAAAATTTATATAAGAGTCATGTCTAGTATCTGCCACTGATGCACATGACTTTATCACATCTATCCTATGCCCATTGCTGAAAATAACTTTTATTTAAATAATTATCTGATAAATGAAAGGACTAGCTTTTGACACCCTACATTTGCTCTCCCTTCCCAGCAACTGGATAGTGTTTGCCTTTTCTTTTCTTTTCTTTTCTTTTCTTTTCTTTTCTTTTCTTTTCTTTTCTTTCTTTCTTTCTTTCTTTCTTTCTTTCTTTCTTTCTTTCTTTCTTTCTTTCTTTCTTTCTTTCTTTCTTTCTTTTTTTCTTTCTTATAATTATTCAACTGCCATTGGACTTCTGAATAGGAAGCCAAGTAGATAGATATAGACAGAGACAGAGAGATTAAAATGAACAGAAAGATTATAAAAGTGTGTTTTAGAAAGTTCAGTAGAAAAGATGATATTGCAATTAAGCAATTAATTTATTAACTCCTCTGTTAATTGAAATGTAAGCCTCATTTACCTCCAGTCTAAATATTTTGCTCTTTAAGGTAATATCTCTTATTTATTTGCTTTTTTTCTTGTTGATAAAAATGGTTAGGAGGGTAGTAATGGGGAAATTTATATCTATAATTTTGATTTCACTATATCTTAATTAATGCCTGGCATCCATTTAATCTACCTTGAACAACAATCCTATCACACAGGTAGAAATTTCAGAGAACCTCTACTGAGAAGTGCATATCCACTTAGAAACAAATGATTAAAATACTAGTTGCCATTTTGAGGAAGATAAACATTTTTCCAAACATCTTAGTGAGGTTTGCCAAATCTTTACTGAGCTAGGTAGATAAGTAAGACAGTAGACCATGGATGTTGAACTCAATTTCATTGCGGGCTGCATCAGGGTTGTGTTTGACCTCTGGGGCTAGAGTGGGTGTGGCCAGGGTGGGCATGGCCACTTGACGTCACTTGTGTCGGGGGTGCCTGTGGTGGCCCAAGCGCTCTGCCAGAGAAAACGGGCTCCTGAGCTCCATTTTCAGCTGCAACGGCCTCCTGTAACCCTCTGCTAGTGAAAACGGAGCCCGGGGGGCCCGCATGCGACACTCCCAAGCTCCATTTTCACTGGCAGAGGCACCGTAGGCCAGTCCTTCGCTGTTTCCAGGGCAGCCCCGTGGGCCAGATCTAAGCACCCCGTGGGCTGGAACTGGCCCCCGGGCCTTGAGTTTGACACCCCTGCAGTAGACAGTCAAGCAGGCAGACATACAAAAATAAATTCTTTCTTTTTTCCTAGATCCAGTTCCTTCTTTTTCTCCTCGTGTTTTCAGATGGTCCCTTACTGAATCCTGGAATGATGTGACAAAGGGCTGGGGCGGCTACAATAAAAGTATACCATCAGCTGATGAAGATGTTATCATTTTACCAGGTAACTATATTTTGTTGATATACTATATTTTAATATTAAAGTCATTGTAACAATAGAGCTTGGCACATGAAAGTTACAGTTAACCAATCTAATATATAAATGCGAAAAAGCCAATTTAATATATTCTAACTTTCTGATTTCTTTACTGCTTTATTCTGCAAGTTAAATACTCATTTGTTAACCAACATCTCCATGTACATTTTCATATCTTCTGACATCACAAGATGAAATATGTATAAACTAGTAGCTGGATACCCGTGCTTCGCTACAAAACTATGTGATCGGGTTAGGGTTAAATTGACAGTTAAAGCTTGAAAATTAATGAGTAGTTACGATCGGGCTTGATACATTGACACTTAAAGCTTGAAAATTTATGTAGAATGTGTAACTCCTTAGCATCACAGCGTGTTAATATAAGGCAACTGGCAGTTGGAACAGAGTTCTTTTCAGGTGGGGAGGGGGAGTAGAACATCTAACTCCTTAGCATCATAAGGCAACTGGCAGTTGGAACAGAGTTCTTTTCAGGTGGGGAGGGGGAGTAGAATATCTAAACTCCTAGCCCGCAGGCCGGATGAGTCACGCGCTGGCCACACCCATGCCCAACTGGCAGTTGGAACAGAGTTCTTTTCAGGTGGGGAGGGGGAGTAGAACATCTAACTCCTTAGCATCAGAGCGTGTTAATATAATTACTGTATAAGAAATACTAATGATCTGATGGTCATTTCGAAAAATCCTTTCTTAGCGAGCACCTAGAAGCCAAGAGGAACATATGTGCCAAGTTTCAAGTTTGTAGGCTTTACAGTTCTGGAGATTTTGTGATGAGTGAGTGGTATTTGGCTTTTATATATATCGATAAATGAAAGGAAGTTGCTTGTGCCAACATAAGTACATGTTCTTGGAAGAAATATTGCCTGTTTTGTAATAATTGGCAATCATATACGGTCATGTGAAAACAGTAGACTTTTCTCAAGGCTATTGAAAATGCTAGAGAAGGCCTCAGAAGAAAGACACAGCAAACAAATTGGGATCACATTGCTTTGAGAAGGGGCACTTCACTCTAAACTTTACTTGAGTGAAATGTGCTTCAAAGATCTGCACAACCTCTTGTATCTGTTGCTTTTCCTAACTGTTTTTCTTAGGAAAGCATTTTGATTGCAATAAAGCAGATATTGGTTGTTATCAATAAACAGATCTGGATGATTAGCCAGTTTAGCAAATTTTTCAAACAAGTCTCAGATTTTACAAAATTGGAAAGCATTTTAGAGGTCAAATGGCAAATGTTAGACTGATGATTTTTCCCACAGTGAATTTTCAAAAGAATAATTTTTTTCATCCATTTAGCAAGTAGCATTTAGCATCTCAAGACAAACTCTTACTTTCAAAGAAAATGACTACCATTTGTACACATTGAATTGAAATAGGTGGAGGATTTTCCCTGTCTTTACATAACATGGAATTCTGGACTTGGACTTGGATTAATCTACGATGCTCACAGTTTCCCAGTTGAGACTATGGTTAGTCTGTCCATATGTTTTGAGATTAAGGAGTTTTCATTGTGTCTTCTGACTGCTAGTTGGTATTCATAGATGTGCTTTGTTAGTCTTCTTCCTGTCTTTTCTACATAGTGACGGTTACAGTCCTTAACACAGTATACATTGAAGTTTTGTTAAGATGTATTGGAGGGCTTTAGTATGGCTTGTGTGGTTTTAATAGTCTGTTGGTTGTTTATTAGATATTCTCATTACAGAGAAAATGATGGTAAATTAGAACTACAAGTGCTCCATTACCAAAGTAACAACCCAAACTTCCACAACAGTCATCTGTGCAAGAACATTCTTCAGACAAGTACAAACAGACTCAGAAACAACTATCTAAGACTAAAACCCTTTAAAATAAATAAAGAAAAAAACCAATTGTGCCCCTCCCAAAACAGAAGTCATCTATAGCATACAATGTAAGGATTTATTAAAAGTAATAAAATAATGTAGAAATTGTTGATAGTAAGAGTGTTCCATTTTCAGATGTGTGGCAAAATGTGTATTTAGAGCTTAAAGCCTACTTTTTTCTGAAATTTTTCTGCAATAGTTAAAGATACTTAAACATTCTGTGCTTTATCACAGTCTTATGTTAATGGCTTCTTCTGTTTCCATCATTAACTTTTTACCTATCTGCGTCTCCTAAAACAAGTGAAAATAGAGATTATGTATAATTCAATGTTCTTGTTTTTAATTCCATTTCTAACAAAATTTAAAACATTTTGAAATAAATTTAAGCAATAAACAAAATTTCACTGGTAAAGTATTGATTTTTATACACTAAGCATATATTTGCAAACAAATCAAACGATAGATTTTATAAAATAACATAATAAAATTTCTAGGAAATATTCATCTACAGAATGAATAGAATGCCTGGTGAATGGTTCCTTTCATCCTTTGGCCATGCCCACTGCCTTTGCCTCAATAAAGTAGGAATAATCCTAGTTCCTTTAAGTTAGGTTTGTGTTGCAGTGTCTCTAAGTTTCACCATGTCAATGCAGGCAACTCTACATCCCCCTCCCTTTTATTGTAATGTTATAATTCATGATGGGCTGGTGCGGTGACTCAGTGGTTAAGATGCTGGGCTTGTCGGCTGGAAAGCTGGCAGCCCAGGTTCCAGACTCGAGCTCCACGCGATGGGGTGAGCTCCCGTCCTCGCCTCAGCTCCTGCCAACCTAGCAATTGGAAAGCATGCAAATGCGAGCAGATAAATAGGTACCACTTCAGTGGGAAGGTAACAGAGCTCTGTGATGTCATGTTGGCCTTGAAATGGAAATGCAGATGAACACCACCCCCTGTAGTCAGCAACGACTAGTGGAGTAAAATCTGCAGGGAGTCCTATAATTCATGATACATTGTATTATTTCAATGCCAAATTCCAAGGAGTAATGTTTATATAATATGATTAAAATTACTAACATTCTATTATTTAGAAAGCTTAAAGTGTTGAAAATAAAAAGAAAAAAAACTAAAAAGTCTACCAGTATTAATTACCATTTAGGATATCAATGTTACAAGCCTAAGTTTAACTTTTCATCCAAAGATGAGTGTTACATAAAGAAAAAAGAACCACTACAATTCACATCAAGATATTAGTTAATGTAATACTTTGGTCTTGTACTAATTACTTAACATTAAGATTTTACTGTATGATTACTTTCTCTATACCTTTCTAAAACCATGTTTTAATATGGATTTTGGTGTGTTAGAGCAGTTTTGGTGTATATATATTAATAGCAACTGTGAAGAGGGCTTCACCTACCCAATATATACTGGGGTAGTTTTACATATAAGAGTAATTATGGGCAAGTACCTGATGGCTCATAGCGTCAAAATATCTTTAAAAAGTCACTTCATACCTGTCATTTGAATCATGTGTAACTATTGGCTGAGTGCCATCTGCATTTGTAGGGCGGGATATTTCTGTTACAGAAGAAAGGGACAGGAAAGTACAGTAGATTGGAATGTATTTGAATCTTTCTTTGGAAACATTTGTAATTATTTTCATAACATTGAAGGAAATCAAGGACAAGTTTCTTATGCTATGCATGAACAAATAAAAGCAGCTTTTCTTCTAGCAACATTCACAGCTTTCCATGTTTTTTTCACATTTTGTGGGGCTTAATATAATAAATTCCTGACACAATATATGAAGAAGGAATGAGGAGCTTGCCATAGTATGTTGCATCAGATGGCATATTTATGATGTCATGTAGCCTCTGGCATTGTTTTTAGTGGTGGAATCTTCTGTCTCTCTCATTTGGCTTTGAACTTCTTCTGTTTGAAGAGACAGACGCTCACGCTTTGCATCTCATGCAATAATACTTCCGTTGTGCCTGTGTAGCATTTGCTGATGCATTTATGACATTTTATAAAGTAAGAATGCTGATCAAAGAGATTCTGTGTCACTACTTGAGTCATTAGAAAGCTTGTTTTATGTCAGAGCATTAAGATTCTGCTGGATTATTTCTGAATTTTTCTGTAAAGAAATCAACACATGATATGGGAAGTATATCCTTTTAAAATAAATACTAGTATTTTCTGAATAGTATTGCATATGGGTGGGGATGATATTGAATTAAATCTAACAAAAGCTGATCTGAGGATTTTGTGAACTCAAGAATATCAGGTTTGGTAACTTTCTTGAGGATTTCCCTACTCAATGGACATATATATCCAGAGGTATATCATACCCTTAAGTGTTTTCCTTTTCTTTATTCTACAAAGGAGCCTTCTGTTGTTCTGGTGTATATATTCCTCTGTTACCCATTATGCCAGAAATAGCAATAGCAATAGCACTTAGATTTATATACCACTTCACAGTGCTTTTACAGCCCTCTCTCAGTGGTTTACAGAGTCAGCATATTGCCCGCAACAATCTGGGTCCTCAGTTTACCCACCTCGGAAGGATGGAAGGCTGAGTCAACCTTGAACCTGGTGAAATTCGATCTGCCAAATTGCAGTCAGCCGGCAGTCAGCAGAAGTAGCCTGCAGTACTGCATTCTAACCACTGCGCCACCGTGGCTCATTATAATTATATATAAAATTATCTGCCCAAATTAATGAACTGTGTGTGGCATGAAAGCTCCTTCATCAGAGGTTATGGACCATAATCACCATGCTGGTCCATTGTGAGTTGGTAAACATATTATTTTTGACTTCGCATCCCAACTTCCAGACTAGAATCTGGTCTACTCACTAATCCAGCACACCATTGTCTGTCTGTCTTTCTGCCTATCTATCTGTCTGTCTGTCTGTCTAGCTAACTAGCTAGCTATCTCTTTAAAACATTATGCAAAAAGGATAAAACTAGAGAAACAAGGAAATGTTCAGGAAATCAGGATGCATGTATTTTAAGGTTTTAGAAATAGAAATTCTCTGTATCACAGGACAAAGAATTAGGAATGAAGACATTGTCTTATAAAAATGTTTTTCTAACTCAGTTGGCCATCTTAACAATATTTGTCAACAGCATGCATTTTGTTACAAGCACATTCTTTGCAATTATTTTACAATGTAGGCTCTTTCCTCCCACCCCTTCTTCTGTGATGGCTTTCCCTTCCTTTACATCTGTGTTCTGTTGAGTTTCCTTTTAATTTTCAGTATGAAGATTTTTCCAAAACACTTGCTATATAAATCCATGAGTTTGAATCTAATGGGTACAAATCAGTAGTGGGTTCTAAAACCTGTTGCTACTGGTTCGTGTGCGCGCTCGCGTGCGTGACGCTTCTGCACATGCGCAGAACAGAGGTGGGTTCGGACCGGTTCAGACCGGTTCTATAGAACCGGTAGTAACTTGGCGGCCTGGGTCGCTAGAACCGGCAGCGACCCAGGCCTGCCATGCCCCCGAAGAGGTTGTTTCAGCGGCGCCATAGGCGCCGCCATCTTGTTTTTTGCTTCTGCACATGCGCAGAATCTTTTTTTAAGCACTGCACATGCGCAAAGCATGTGCAAAGCGCGCGTGCACCTGTGCGGCGCGACACTGAGCAAACCGGCAGCGAAGAAAACCAGAACCCACCCCTGGTGCAGAAGCTTCTGCGCATGCGCAGAAGCGTCCCAGGTGGGTGGGCGGAGCATCCCGGGCGGGTGGGTGGAGCCTCCCGCTGCTGCCGCTACCGGTTCTAAGAACCGGGCCGAACTGGGAGCAACCCACCGCTGGTACAAATGTATTGTAAGAGGGTATTTAGCATTAATATTTTGTTATATCACTACAGCATTCCTGCCAAGCTACTTTCAGTAATATTGCATGGGGGCAGAGGGTATTCTAGAGAATACAAAAGGGAAATGGAAACTACACACAAACACAGACACAGACACACACAGACACACACACACACACACAAAACAGACACACACAGACACACACACACACACACACAAAACACTAATTTTGGTCTGCCATACTTCATTATTTCCCCTATTAGGAAATAAAATATACAGATGTATTTAGACTCATATCTTGGTTTGCAAACTTTGTAGCTGCAAAATAAAACTCATAAGATGTCTTGTGCATTCTGCCTGTGTATTGGGAAAATATAAATCTTACCACCCAAAGATATTAGGC
>QLTV01002975.1:3811385-3828620 GCA_003457575.1 Thermophis baileyi | reverse complement strand
CCTTGAAACAGCGAAGGACAGACCCATGGTGCCTCTGCCACCCCCGAGCTCCGCTTTCACTGGCAGAGGGTTGCAGGAGGCCGTGGCAGCCGAAAACGAAGCTCGGGAGCCCATTTTCTCTGGCAGAGGGTTGCAGGAGGCTGTGGCAGCCGAAAACGAAGCTCAGGAGCCCATTTTCTCTGGCAGAGGGTTGCAGGAGGCTGTGGCAGCCGAAAACGGAGCTCAGGGGCCCGTTTTCACTGGCAGAGGGCTCGGGCCACCACAGGCACCCCCGACACGAGTGACATCAAGCTGGCCACACCCACCATGGCCACGCCCCCCTGCCCCCCCCCCGAGGTCAAACACAACCCTGATGTGGCCCTCAATGAAATCAAGTTTGACACCCCTGATTTAGATTCTAAATGTAGGCAATCCTCAGGGATTTATAGTGCCACCTAGTTTAACCCAGCCATCACTGAAGTGATATAAAATCTGTTCTCATTATGTTCTTTTGGCACAATGGTTGGATAATTTTAGAAGATATTATAAGCCATGGGCAGAGATACATTAGGTTTTTCTAGAGAAACTATAATCAACATATATTGGAGTGGCAGGTACGATCTCATTCCCATTTTCTATCTTTGCCTCTCAACTTAGTTTAAGGACTGGTATTGCTTCTTAAGACATTTAAGTGGGCAATCAGTACTTATACAATGAATGAATTGTCTCAATTATTTTTGTATTTAACTGCTGTCTCATACTACTAGAATTACAAATGCTTGCAAAATTTTAGGTAGGTGCAATAAACTCTGACCTTATATTTAACCTCTTTTAAATTTGAGATGCCATGGAACTGATTTAGGGTTGTAAAATATTTGATCACAAAACAGCTGAGGTACTATGCTCCCTACTTCTGATATGTTATTCTCTGCATCAGTGATTGTTATATGAAATAAGGAGAAAACAATGTTGTTAAAAGTGATAATAAAGTAAATGACTTTCCAAATGATTGCAACACATTATGAACTCCTACTGTACATAGCCTGGATATATGAACTGTTTTCATAAGGGAAGAATTAGTAGAGATCCCATGTTTGGTTTATTAAACCTGTTCCACTTCTATTGTTTTCTGACATTTTGATCTCTGCAGGGCATTCCCATAGATTAGAAGATGGTCAATGGATTCTCCTGGCTGCAGAGGTTGGGCTTCTGACAAGAAACATTCAGATTAAATCTGACATGGATTGCATAGGAAGACTTCTGGTGAGACCTTGGGGCTATGCAAACCAAGATGCAGGTACTTAAGTATTTATATTTATGTTACACATCGTTCTCAATCCATATAGCTTAGAAGAAACATATTTTAATTTTCTAGATTTCTCATGTATTTTTAAGAACATGAATTCATTTAATAGTTATGACATCAAACCTAATATTGTGGGTGATTTTTCTTTCTTCCATTCAATCATGTCCAATTCTCAGAGACTGCCTGGACAAGCCCCTGCAGTTTTCTTGGGAAGGTTTTTCAGAAATAGTTTGGCATTGCCTCCTTCCACCAATTGACCCAAACACCCTTATCAATGTGGGAATTATAAAAAAAAAATATTTTATTAATAGTGTGATAACATAGTAATAATTAGTGAGGAAAGTATAGGCATTATGAAAATAAAACCTGGATCACTGAGTAACACCTTAGTTGCTGTATTTGCTTTCTTTTTTTAAATTTGGAATAGTATTATCTTAAGGGTTTATGAATTAAGAACTTCTAAAGTAGCATCAATAGAATATCTTTGTTAGTAGAATACCATTGTTTCTATTTTTCAAGATATGGAAAGTTATCCTGTCCCCCCACCAAAGTCCTGATTCTTAAATGTGTCCTTGTCCCATCTTGCAGGTGTGCTTCAACTTTCAAATGTTGAAATTTTGAACTTTGGATCTTCACAATCTCCATCAGTTGACATTACAAATTCATCCCTCAAGTCTTTCATAATTTCCTCCAGCATTCACCACAGCTGTGGAGTTGGTATTCAAGCCATTACAAGTAGTGGGCTCTTGCTACGTGATAATGTGATATTCAATACAATTGGGCACGGTATACATTTAGAAGGCCAAAATCATAAACTCATCAACAATCTTGTTGTCTTAAGCAAACAACCAGAAACCTCGAAGTTCTGGGTTGCTGGCATCAAAACAAATGCAGTAGAAAGTGTTATGCTACATAATAATAGCGTGGCTGGTTCAGAACGGATAGCCTTTCATATCAAAGGTCAAGAATGTTTCTTAGCAGAGGATCTTTACAATGGCAATGTAGCTCATTCAAGCCTTCATGGGGTTCATTTATATAAAGGAGATGGCTTTCCAAACTGCACTAAAATTATAGGCTTTTTGTCTTACAAAAACTATGACTATGGGATAATGTTTCATCTCGTAGGAAGTGTAGTAGTTGAGAAGGTGACATTGGTGGACAATGTTGTGGGACTCTTGCCAGTACTTTATGGACCATCAGCTAAGCTTCACTGTCACCAGGAAAAACAGCACCTGAAACTAAGAAACTCTGTCTTTGTGGCTACTAGCACTTCCTTTGATTGCATCAAGGACAGAATCCATCCTCTTTCAGCCAATGTGACAATTACAGACCGAGCTCCACGTAATCCCTGGAGGGGCCGAATTGGCATGTTATGGCCATCTTTTACCTTGGACTGTAATTGGTGGCCTGACACTCCGTGGCATAAAATAAGAAACTATTCAATAGTTATGGGAGTCACAACTCTACAAGGTTAGTACTTTAAGAGCTAATAAATAATGTGGTCTAATAAATACTGAAATAATAAATATAATATTAAATCCTGGAACTACAAATGGTGCTTGGTTGTTAAAATGTTATTTAAAGAATTCTTAGGAACCTCACATATTTTATATATATAAAAAAAACTTTAGACAAGCAGATCTGTTATGGTGCTGCAGATTATAACTGACCAAAGCCCAGTCCTATGAATATTTTCTTAGGGATGGTCTGATTTCAATGCAGCTGATCCTGATTTTGTATGCTATTGTATCTAAATCCAAACTTTAATACAGTCTTAGGTCAAAATACATGTCTTTATGTCAATTTTATTCTTTTTCAAGATACATATGTATTTTTTTTTAAAATAATTAGCACAAAATTATTAAGATTTTTTAAATGACATCAACAACAAAAAAAAGAAAAATAGTTGTAATTGGGGGACCAAGAACTTGTCCCATAAAATATATAATTATGTAATAACAATGTTTCTCACTGTAAAAGGGTTATGGAAGGAAAGACTCATTTTAATGGAAAAAAGACTCAAATAAATGTATCTATATGCTTCTGATGAAAGTGGGTGGGTGTCTCTGTGTGTTTTTGTGTGTGTGTGTGTGTGTGTGTGTGTGTGTACTACCTATCTCAGTGTGTGTTTTTGTGTGTGTGTGTGTGTGTGTGTGTGTGTGTATACCTAATCTCATGGGAAGCATGAGAATCCATGGTCATATTATATATTCACTGAGTTTGTACATACTAGATTAATCTAATCTAACATAAATAAATGGGGATGTGGTTTTGCATACTCTTCCCAAGACATATTAACATGATTAATATGAAATATTGTTAAGAGAGCAAGTTTTGTCTCGTTAAGACACCAGGCTAGAAACGAGGAGACTATGAAAACTGGCTGGGTGACTCTGGGCTAGTCACTCTTCCCATCCCATGATGTCAGGCTTGAGTGACAAAATAAATCAATTCCTGTCCCAATCAATGGATCAACACTTGATTGATCCAAAAAATGGACCCCGCACTTGAGGAAAACATTAAGAAAAAAAAGTAAAAGAAAAAAATATTAATTTTAAATAATTCACTTCAAAGTAACTTGCTTGTTTAATCATGGCAAACTGACTTATTTGGCTTGCTTAAATTATCCATAATTGTAACTAAATATAATTAATTATAGGCCAGGTTGATATTGCTTGCTGTAGTTAACTATAATTCCTCTCTTGGCTATATAGGAAAGGTAGGAAGGAAAAGAGAAATTCATGGCCTGATGCCATTCATTTTTCCTTGTTCGTGTCTTGTTAAAATAGGGATAGAAATGGGCTCTCTTTAGAACTTTGGAATTACAACTCTTCAAATTATTTGCCATTCACCATGGCAGTTGGAGCTGATGAGATCTGCTGTTTAGAACAGACGGAGGACAGTAGGTTCTTGAACTAAACCATGCTTAGCATGATATCTATGTACAACTACTATTTTCTCCTGTCCTTCTGAGAAATAGAAGGGAAACTGACACAACTGTTTATTTTGCTAAAGATTTTCTCCTGAAAACAAAAATGAAGACATTTCGAATAATTTTAGACAGAACATTGAAGTATCAATTCAGTAAGCCCCTGGGACATAAACTTCTCATTGGAATCAATGAGATCTTAAACTGAATCCTAAAACATGAATCCTTTATTTAAAAGGGGAAAAAAGTTTGCAAACCTATGTAAATTTAAACAAATTTTAACTCTAATTTCTACTTCTAGCTGACTTTTTAAAAAAGTGTCAAAAAAGTGAAAAAAAGTGCTATCAACAATTAAAGTAGCACGATTATACCATAGACCATACACACCAATGCAGCTACTTCAAGATTTAGTTTAGCCTGAGATATTCATTTGTATCCCATCTTTATTAATTTTACAAATAACTCAAGGCAGAGAATATAACCAACATATCTTCCTCCTCCTATTTTCCCCAGAAAAACAACCCTGTAAGGTGGGCTGGGCTGAGAGAGAGAGTGACTGGCCCAGATGGTCTTCATTGCGAAGGCAGGACTAGAACTCACAGTCTTCTACTTTCTAAACTTAACCACTAGACCAAACTGGCTCTTTATATAAATTAGTTGAGTGCTGCCATTTTCCTAGAGTGTTTTTACTTTCCCTTTATCAGATATAACCTTTGGTGGCTTTAAAAAGAGTTGCTATACTGATGACCAAGACATCTGCATCATGACAAATCCAGGACATGGAGGCATCTTGCATCTGATCACCTCTGAGCAGACCAGAATGCTCCATATCAGGGAACAAAATATGTTCTATTTTCATCCACTGCAAACGAGGTACACTTACTTATAAGTAACCCACTTTGGATAACTCTTGCTGAGATTTCCACAATATTATGTTTGACATACTTACAATCTGTAAAACTATCGGTGATTTGTTTTTCTTAGGGTCGCTTTCTCCTATTTCTTGTTTCATCTTATTTCAGCTCCAGTTAATCAGTTCAAAAATGTCTAATATGGTATTGTAACACATACTGTACATGTTTTGCAAGTTGCTTTCCTTAATATCCATTTTTTTTCTGTTGCATAAGTGTGTGTGTGTGTGTGTGTGTATATACTGCTCCCATAAACATGTGTATGAATAGAATAGAATAGAATAGAATAGAATAGAATAGAATAGAATAGAATATGCATAAGCTCACAGTGTACATATAAACAGCAAGTAATGGATTAAACAGTTTTCCAACAAAATATATCATTGCATTATGTTTGCCACTTGAGCAAAAAATGAATCCTAAGGAATGTGCATATCTGGATACATACACTGATTCAGGAAGAAGTTTGGTGGACTGAAGATGTTCCCCATTCTAGCTCCCATCAATACAGTACTACTTAGAATCATTACTTTACATTCAGGCAAAGCACCTGCGAAGCATTAAAGGAGCATACATGCATCGCCATCTTTTTTTTGGAGAGTTTATCTTTTATTATCACTATTACAAGACGCTGAGCTTATCAGCTGGAAAGCTGCAGGGTTCGAGACCTGAGTGCCGTCCAGCAGGGTGAACTCCCATTACTTGCCCCCGCTCCTGCCCACCTACCAGGTTGAAAGCATGCAAATGCGAGTAGATAAATAGGTACCACTTTGGTGGGAAGGTAACAGTGTTCTGTGTGCCTCGGTGTATAGTCATGCTAGTCACATGACCATGGAAGTATCTTTGGACAATGATGGCTCCCTCAGCTAAGAAACAGAGATGACCACCGCCCTCTAGAGTCAGACATCTGGACAGGGGAAACCTTTCCTTTATCACTATTATCTCCTATTTAACTTTCATGTATATCAGTAATTAGCATGTTTGGTATGTTCCCTGGGCTGAGTTCAGGATAATTTTTCCAAAGTCTCATATTTCTTCCTTTCTTGTCAGAGTAAATGAATCAATACCTGGCTCATCTGGTAATGCGATTTGTGGGAGGTCAAGGAAAGCTCTTTTCAAAGATTTGGATGGAAGTGCCCTAGGATTGGATTCACCTGTATCAGTTTTCCAAAAATCAGAATTGGATTGGGAACAAGCATGCCAGGATGCTGGTAAGTTGCTAGTCAAGGGTAGACAACAATACTGAAGAATTTTATATGCAAGAGACAGGGACTTAGAAGGAATCCAGTGCTACTGTGGCCATTTGAAGACATTTATTCCTGGATATATACTTGGTGTCTCTATTCCAGAAAGATGGCAGTATGACAATAAAGAATTTAGAGTCATTGTCTCAGGGGTACAGTTTCCAATTGTATATGTCTCTCCTAGTTCCAGGGCAAGTAACTTAATTCAACATAACCTTTATATGTATTAACGGCAGCCTGGTCCACATTTATTCTTCAATAGAGCAAGGTAATTTTATTCACTTTTCACAAGCGTTTTGAAATCCCTTAATGAGAGATGCTTTCTAAACAATTGACCTAATAAGATTTTGTGTGAATCCCACAGAGAATGGTAGGCCCGCCGGCATCAAGTCCTGCTCAGACTTTTTAGAGTAAACTGCCTTTTCAAAAGAGCTATTTTGTTATACAGCCATGTGCTGAAAGTGCATGCAGTGAGGCTCAGTTCCCATCCTGATTAAGATTGTGCTGCGACTCCAGATAAACTCTTTAATTACAATTACTATCTCTGGATCCTGCTGTTCATGATGGTGGCCATTTTGCAGAAAAGTTACATCGTTTATGACTTCTGCTGGATAGGAGCTTAATGCAGGGGACTGTAATTAATCCCATTTTCCATCTTGCCCTGGAAAGCGATTAAGCACAAAAAGAACTTTAATCTTTAAACAAAATGTTTAATCTTTAAATAAAATGTCTAATGTCTTCCAGGGTAAAAGGCATTTCTCTAAGGATCTGTCTTAGAGGCTGCTTAGAGGGCTGATTAATTCACTGTCTTGCACAGACATGATCTTCCCCCCTGCTTTTGTTGACCTGATTATGAATCACAAGTCAAAGTCAGACACCAAGGTCCATCAAATACATCTTTAAAGGCAGGTTTAATGAGTCTTTATGGTCATGCACATATCAGGTCATAAGCTTCTTGATCTGTCATCAGAAAACAACCATCTTTGCCATTTTAAGAATTTCCAGAAGAGTTTTCTAGAAAAGGACATATATGGAAGTCATTGAGAAAAGGCCCTTAGAAGGATTTGACATTGAGCTAATAATCAGTGTTATTAGTAAAAACCATAATCAGTGTCATTAGTAAAAACTTTTTTTTTTTTAAGAAGAAGAAATTGACCATCCACCTCTATCTTAAATGTACTTGTACATCTTGGGAACCTCTTTGTTTATTGGCTTCTCATTTTCAAGTCCAAACCATGGACAGGAATCATATCTCCCTAATTTTAATGACCCATCATTTATAGAAGTGCTTTATAATATGTTTCATATCTGCTGCACTACTTTGTGGTGAATCCCAAAGCATTCATTCCTGGAAGTTCAATTCTGAAAACAAATGAGATGTTTTATCACCATATTTTTCTTTGCTGGTATACCAGTTAACTTTTTATATTATGCTTTATTTTTATGTATCAAGCTTTAATTGGGGACATCGATTTTTATGGCGTATATGATAACTCTTTGGTAAAATGTTGAGATAATGGGAAAAAAAACACCATACAAGGAAATTTCTTTTCCTGATAACTATTGATCTATACTCCTCAGTTGGGATGAGTTTTCTGTATCTATGTAAAACAATTGTAGAGCATAAACAAGATGACACTGATGGAGATACTGAGGATGAATACAGTTACTAGAGCAATGAGGGGAAAAGCAAATCTTAAATCTGAAACAGGCAGAAATATGGCAAAGAGACTCAGACAGAAATCTTCATATTCATATGAATATAAGAAGAACTATGGCACAATCAGACTGGTAACATTTTTTCATTATAGCCCAGTGATGGCGAACCTTTTTTTCCTCGGGTGCCGAAAGCGTGCGCATGCACGCTATCACACACGCACAAGTGCCCATACCCATAATTCAATGCCCCCCAGCTCCCCTGCACATGTGCATGTGGCCCCCCCTGTGCTGCCCTGCCCCCGCGCATGCACGCGCGACCCCCCCTGCTCCCCCGCTCCCCAACTTCCGGTGGGCCCGGTAGGCCCATTTTTCGCCCTCCCCAGGGTTCAGAAGCTTTCTTGGAGCCTGGAAAGGGCGAAAATGGCCTCCTCCATCCCGCCCGTAGGCCCTCCAGAGGCCGAAAACGCCCTCCCAGAGCCTCTGAAAATCAGCTGGTTGGCGCGCACATGCGTGCTGGAGCTGAGCTAGGGCAACAGCTCGTGTGCTGGCAGATATGGCTCCGCGTGCCACCTGTGGCACACATGCCATAGGTTCGCCATCACTGTTATAGCCCTTCTCAATAAAAGTAGTCTTAGTTTCCCCATGAAGTTGATTCCTGGTGTGGTCAACATTGTGGGGCTAAGAACAACTGAAGTTTTTAGTGTTTTCCTGCTATCATGACTGTTTTTTATGCACCTTGATAAGTGTTAGAACAGGAAAGAGGTATTAACTGGATTTCTTCCCTCTATTATCATAATCAGCCAACCAACCAACCAACCAATCAAATCAACATAATACAATATAAAAAAATCAGAATAGTTTTGAGGAGCAATATCCTCTAATACACAAAAAGAAGTTAATTTTTGAACAAAGAAAGTTAAAAACATTTTCTAGAATGCTACTGTATTATCATGGCAAAGGCTGCTAATCCCCCACATACAGGTAGTCCTTGAGTTACGAATACAATTGAGCCCAAAATTTCCATTGCTAAGCAAAACAGTTATTTAGTGAGTTTTGCTCCATTTTACAATCTTACTTGCCACAGTTATTGAGTGAATCACTGCAGTTGTTAAGTTAGTAGCACAGTTGTTAAATGAATCTGGTGTCAGGCCTGGAAGCCATCTTCGGCATTGGATCTTCAGGCCTGCCACATTTAGTGCTGTGGGAAACTGGGAGGGGGGATTGTATGGAGCTGGGGAGATATATAGTCATAATAACATTCCTTTCTCCGAGAGTCAAGGTCACTCTGCCCTGCACCTGGAGGGGTGTGGCTGGGAGGCATCTCCAGTTGGGATGGTGCATTGATTGGACCCTGTGATGGACATGTGGGTGCAGGGGAAGGGACTTGGACTTTCTTTTGGGTGGGGAAAACCTGGAAGCTTTCAGATTCGGGTTTTCCCAGATGTGCCAATATGACATCTCTAATAAAATGGAACTTTGAGGAATGCCTAGCCTCGGAGTCTTCTTTCGTTGGGGGTGTTACTTGGAACCCTGACATCTGGCTTCCCTATTGACTTTGCTTGTTACAAGGTCACAAAAGATGATCACATTACCTGGGGACACTGCAATTTCAGTTGCTGAACATCCGATTTTTGATCATGTGACCATGGGGATGCTGCAACAGCCATAAGTATGAAAAATGCTCCTAAGTCACTTTTTTCAGTGCCGTTGTAACTTCAAATGGTTACTAAACAAATGTTGTAAGTCAAGGACTATCTATATATAACCCTCCAAGGGACTTTTCATGCTCTGCATGGATATTAAAAACTATATGTCCATTCAAAATGGACCTGAAAATAACAGAGCAGAAAATTGAGATGAGGCCAGAACTGTTCCTATTGGGACTAATAAAAGAAAATATTAGAAAAGAAATTTATTATATCATACAGCACATAATTACAGCAGTGAGAATTACATTCGCCCAAAATTGGAAGAAAGAGAAGATTCCCTCGAATGCAATGATTATAAAAAAGGTGCTAGAATGCACAGAGATGAATAAACTAAGGATGGAATTGAGAGAGAGAGAGGAAACAATGTATTATAAAATATGGAATAGATGGTATGATTGGCTTGAAAAGAAAAGTAAAATTAATGTGTAAAGTAATATAGGACGATGTAACAAAATGAAATTAATGTAATTTTAAAGTCTAAATGGTTGTAAAGCAATGTGTAAAATGTATAAAGGAACAGATAGATATAAGAATGTTTTAAGTTAAAAACAATAGCCTTAAATATGGAAAATGTAGAATTAAGAAAGAAATTCCGATATCGTAAAGCTGTGTTAGTGAAATTATGTTTTGTTTGTTTTGGTTTTTTTAATGTGAAAAATTTCAATAAAAAGTATTTAAACACACACACACACACACACACACAAAATGGACCTGAAAGAACAGGTTAGGGAAAGATTGTCACAGAGAAAATCTATGTGGTTGCTAGGAGTTAAAAATCAGTTAATGGCATATAATAAATTCAAAATAAGAATTTTAAAACATATGTTTGAAAGAAAACAATAACATAAAATTACCCTTAATTTGTCACAGGGGTCACTAAATTTCAGCCAGGTTCTGAGTGGTATTCTGGTTCCTTGGACTGTGAGATAACTGAGAGGTGAGAGGCATGTTTGAAAAATGAAGGGAATAAATTTAGCAGAAAGAATTCCTCCTGAAAAGTTATAGCATGTGAATGGAAATAATTCTTAAAATCTAGACATCTGTTCTGAGAGAAACTGAATTCATAAGGACGTGTCAGAAAAGAATTTTAAATAGGGTGAAAAATAGAATTCAGAGGAATTTAAGATTAATATATTTGACTGATGTTGTTCAAAGAACAGTACAGTAATTGCTTATACATTGAGAGATGGGCGACGGGACAGCTAGACTTTATAGTTCCCAGATGAAAATTAAGTAAGTAACAAGGTCGGCCTTCTCAAGAGTGAATAAGCCTCACACTTTACAGGATTTGCATGTGAACTTGAAGAATGGCATTGCCCTAAATTTCCCTGGCATATCCATAACGAAGACAAACTGCTGAGTGTCAGTGCGCAGTACTTGACACAGAAGAAGTGCTGTGTTTTGCAACAATTAATTTTGCAGAGGAAGCAGCCTGTTTAAAGATGCCTGCAGCACTCACTAAAAGTTGTGTTGTTTTTCAAGGCCACCAGATACACAGTTGGCTAGGCTGCCTAATAAACAAAACAACAATGCAAAACCCTTTGCCTGGTGGGGCTTGCTAGAGAAGGTAAAATGAATAATGCTTACCTGCCAGGGGTGGGTGAAGATAATAATTGTTTAGCCTGCAGCAGATCTCTGTAAGGGTTAAAAATGACAGAGATATTAGGTGAAAACTGTAAGATTGTTTGGTTTGAAGCTTTCAGCAATACCCAGACTGTTATTTACCGGACTTGGTCGATTTACTTCTTAATGCAATAATGACCTGTGAAATGAAACGTGAGCTAGACAATTGTTCCTCATTGTTTCCAGTAAAACATTCTTTCATACCCCATTAAACCACCATTAATTCCATATGAAAGGGAAGCCAGCACAAATACACTGAACCTGGTTTTCCTTTTTCTCTGTCAGGAGAGTCCCTCTTTTTGCTTTGTTCCTCTAAACCTGTCATGTTTGCTATAGGACAAATGGTGTGTTTGTAGATTAAGTTTTAAACAATATACAATAAAACCATATAAATATTGATTTAAGGCTGTTGTTGTTTCAGTCAAGGTCTGCCCTATTCATTCTATGTGCTGGGTCTGAAGTCAGGGGAGTGCAGTTACTGGGAATGGAGGGGATAAACACAAGACAGGGACTGGCAACGGGGAGAGCTCATTTCATGCCGTTATTGCTTTTGAAGGGCATAAGGATGGACAGAAAGGCTTGCTGTTAATTTAATATGAACCTCCTCGTTGTATTTAATTTTTATGTTGTAGCCTCTTATTTTGTGAGTTGCCAAGAATACTCTGATTGCAGTGGAGTATAAGTTAGGTAAATAAATGTTGTCCTGTTCACTAAAGCAATCCTTTTGGTAAAGGGAATGCAGTTTTGTGATACTACCAACACATTTTCATATATGGGTTTTTTCCCCCCTGCCATTCAGGTCCCTTGCACGGTTTTTTGTGTTTTTTTTGTTCAAGGTTTTTCAGAAGTAGCTTGCCATTGCCTCCTTCCTAGAGCTGAGAGAAAGTGATTGGCCGAGGGTTACCTAGTTGGCTTTGTGCCTAAAATGGGATTAGAACTCACAATCTCCAGGTTTCCAGCCTGATGCCTTAACCTATTCACCAAATGACTTTCGTATCAAATTAATATAGATTTGTGAGAGAAATAAATGATGGCATTATATAACAATTCAAGAAAATTAGGCATGACATTTGCTAATGAACTGAGACAATTTCATAAAGGATGGAGGGGACCATCTTCCTCTCCCCTCCAGCCAGTCTTGTCCCTCTCCTTTGGGCTATTTTCTATAATTAGGAGCAGTCTTCAGTCAGATGTTCTGCTGGTGCTGTTCCTAGTCAAGCACTCCTTTCCTTCCCCAGTTTTCCCCCTCGGGCTCAGAAGAGTCAGCCAGAATGACAAAAATAGGCATCAGATAGAGCCTTCTAAAGAGGCTCTGCCTCAGCTTTAGTAACAATCCAGAGCAGGCCATCTTTGGAGCACAGGCCAGAGTTACAAATTATCAGAAGCAGGCAAAGAAAATACTGGCATGAAAATCGTTGTTGTAGAAGGTACATTTAGAATGTTCTGGGAGACACACACATTTTACGGCTTCTTCACTTTTTCACTTTTTCCCATTTGTATTAACATTAATCTGATGTGACTGCGACAGCAGAGCAACCATGAAATATATTAGCATTTCCAGGGATTGCTCCGCAAAGTCTAATCTCTTTTTATTTTTACATTTCCCCCTTTTCTTTCAATTCTTTGTGTATTTTCATGTGTTTTCACATATCAGTTTTACTACTAATCACAGGATCTTTCTGAGGGTGTGTAGGGGACTGTGGCATGAACCTCTGTATGGAGCACCAAAAACTTACTATTTATTTGATAAAATTTTAAGTTAAATTTTAAAAACGTATAACAAAAAATATAAAATAGCTTCTCGCCTTGCTAAGATAGTTCTTTTTACAGCATGCAAGTCTACAGGTAGTCCTTAACTTGTGACCAGCCCCCAGGACTACTTATGACCTGAATTTGAAGTTCCAATGGTGATGGGATCCTATGGGGTCTTGGCAACCAGCCTACATTTGCAACCATTTGAAGTGTCTCTGTAGTCACGTGACTGGGATTTTAAATGTTTTTTTTTCCCTGGAAATCAATATTTACTTCCAGGTTTAGCAAAAACACCCATTGCAGTCATTGATTTGCTTAACTATCTCTGTCTTCACTTAACCATTGTGGTGATTTACTGTAAAAAGGCTCATAAAATTCGGCATGGTCAACCAATTTTAACAAGCAACATGACTCACAACCATATTTCCAGACTCAATCACTGTCAAAAGTCCAGGGCTACCTGTATATTCAAAGAAGCATCTGGGCTGCATGAGAATACAGTGGACAGACTATACTTTGATTTCAGCAAAACATTAATGATATACTCTATGACATTCTGATTGGCCTGCTAATTAAATATGGACTGGTTACTATAATATGTAAGTGAGATTTTCTCATCAGTGTTTGTTTGTTAAAGTAGAATGTAAGTATCGCATACGGTGGTATAAGGTTCAGTGCTAGGCCCTGATTTTTTCAACATTTATGTTAATGATTGGATGAAAACAGGGGTGGGTTCCTACTTACCTTGCTGCCGGTTCACTCCCTCCCACGCCTCGTGCATGCGCCTTGTGGACGCGCGTGCGCCTCGTGTGCACGCGCATGCGCAGTAGGAAAAAATCCCCAAAAAATCCCCCCCAAAATAAAAAAAAGCCAAAAAAAAGATGGTGACCGCATGCACAGTGCCGGAAGTCTGCTTCTGCGCATGCTCAGAAGGGGAAAAAATAAAAAAAAAATAAAAAAAAAATTAAAAAAAAAAGATGGCAGCCCCCACGGACTGGCACCGACCGATCCGATTTGGTGACATCATCGTGACATCACCATCAGGCTGCTACCAGTTCGGGAGAACCAGTCCGAACCGGGAGGAACCCACCCCTGGATGAAAAGAAGGAGACAATGTTTATTAGACCTGCATATTACTCAAGATTGAGTACAATAGCAAGTACCTAGAAGCACAATGTGGCCTCCACATTGGTTGCATGATCTTAGAAAATGAAGTTGCTGCTTTAAGCAGCAATGGACAAGTGCTACATCCCCGGGTGCTAACCCCCCCACACCTTTTTGAAACTGAATCTAAGCATTGCCAGATTGAAAATTGATTTGATTAGACTCCTCAAATAGTTGAAAAGTGTTATATTGGTCTGTTTTTTATCATCCCCAAGGATAGAACACAGAATAATTAACATAAATTTACAGGATGCCCCCCCCCCAAATCCCTAACAAGGTGTTAGTGATGATGAATTACCAAAGTGAGCTCCATTTCACTAAGATGTGTTCAAGGAGATGTTGAGTACTCATCTCTCATGAATGCATTGATTTAAATCTCCAGAATAAGTTTCACTTGATGGCCTCAGCAGTTTCCCTTCCAATGCTGTACTTTTACTATTCTGTTCTCCTTTCAGCGTTCTACCTGCCACATTCACACGAGCTCCAGTATTATACCAATCTACTTCCTTTTCTTAACTGCAGAAAGTAAAATCTTTCCATTTTATAAAATTAGACAGGATTACCACATCTGCCATGCTGGTTATGACCCCAAGAGATATTGGTTGCGGCAGTAACCAAGTCCCTCCTAAGTCTTATGCTATGACATCACACACATTCACTGCATATTGGGGATTCAGTGTGATGTAAGTTGGGATTTAGTAGGATTTCCAGCAGACGGGCAGGAAAATGAAGTAAATGAAACTTTTCGGAGGGTTACATTAATCCTTCCAAAAGGAATTCGGAGACATTAGCTAAGCCTGAAAAAATATACTCAAAATAGAACCAGCAGTTTGCATCTGTGAATGGGATCTCATTTTCTGTTTCTGTTAATCACTACTGACCACAGTGAGCTGGAGGCTAGAAAATAAAGTGCAAGGATAAAGAAAGGGGAACTGATTTTATTGTTCTTGTTGTGAGATTTTAAAGAAACATGGCATGGAAAAAATGTCAGCAAAAATCATGACCCAAATCTCTTTATAAAAGAAATGAGTTCATAAAAGGTACAAAGAACTTGGAATTGCCTGCAGGCTGTTACATATAGAGGGTGAGTTTCCTAGTAATTAAAATTCACATAAGACCAGAAGTAAGCAAGTATACTGTATATTTGAAGCCTGGGAAAAGAGGCACTCGGGGAGTAGTTTCCTTTGAAGAGCATTTCTTAACAGCTTCTTCTTTCTATGGAGGTATGAAATTTGCATAGAAATGGTGTTTATCTATATATTAATAATGAATCAATCCAATTTGGGGCCTATGTAATTTCTTAATTGTGTTTATATCAGCCCTCTGCTCTTGAATTGTGCATTAAATTTATTTTGCTTTATTGTTAATTGGACAAAGTGTACCTTCAGCTGCTATTATGGTGCAAATCTCCCATCTTCTTCCATTTTTGGAATCAAATCTCCTGCTTACATGTAGATAGGAACATGTTTTCAGTGATACACACAAACTCTTAAATATGTATTTAAAATGATGTTACAAAAATATAAGTTATTTTTCCTTTTTACTGCCCTAGCAAAGTAGCATCGGGATCACGTTTTGCTGCAAAATCTGAAAACATGAAGCAGTATAGAATAAGACTACAGTGATGTGCCGGCATGGGAGGAACTATCCATAAACATATTTCATATTTCTCACAGAAACATACAGATTGGGAGTTTGTAAAGATCTAAATTGGCTACGAGAAACTGTAAAAAAAACTTAGGCCGTGATTCATTTGGCTTGGGGACCCCTGACAATTTTTTTAAAGAGCCCAGATGATTAAGCATCAATTGGGTAGCAGGAAATAGTCAATAACTAAGTGCTCCTGTTGGTGTTAATTTTTTTGCCAATCTGCTAGCCATCCTCACAGCAAAATATGGCCAGGACTGGAGGAGAGTCCCAAAGATGCTTTTTTTTCTGGAGGCAACTGGACTTTCTTATTTTTTCTTTGAAGACATTTCACTTCTCATCCAAGAAGCTTCTTCAGCTCTGACCGGATAGTGGGGAATGGAAGGATTTATACTCCTTGCAGACAGCTTCCATTCCCCACTATCCTGTCAGAGCTGAAGAAGTTTCTTGGATGAGAAGCAAAATGTCTTCAAAGAAAAAACAAGAAAGTCCAGTTGCCTCCCGAAAAAAAGCACCTTTGGGACAACCATGACCTGGATGACTGAGAATCTCTACAGATGACTGGAGGAGAGAGGCACAGGCAATCCAATCCTGACGTTAATATTGTAACCCTTTGCTTAAAAAAACCTGCAATTTGGTGTGGCAGAAGACACATGACCACATCCTGCTGATGAAAGTCGTGCCCTTGACTTTCAAGACATAATCAAGACAACCCATGAAAACTGAAATTGCCCAGGCTGTTGTTGGTATTAACAAATATTTCAGAAATCTGAAATAAAGTTTTCCATCAGATACAGTGTGCGTGTGCAGTCATCTAGTATGTGTCTATGTGCCACCTTGTGCCAGATCCAACCTTAGTGGAAAACATTTTTCCCATTTTTGTTATATAAAAACCTTTGCCTCTATGGTGTCACAGTATTTCAACTAAAACTCCATTTATCAATAGAATAGAATAGAATAGAATAGAATAGAATAGAATAGAATAGAATAGAATAGAATAGAATAGAATAGAATAGAATAGAATAGAATAGAATAGAATAGAATAGAATAGAATAGAATAGAATAGAATTATTTATTGGCCAAGTGTGATTGGACACACAAGGAATTTGTCTTTGGTGCATATGCTCTCAGTGTACATAAAAAGACAAGATACATTCATCAAGAATCATGAGGTACAACAATGATTGTCATAGGGTACAAATAAGCAATCAAGAAACAATCAATATTAATATAAATCGTAAGGATACAGCAACAAGTTACAGTCATACAATCATAAGTGGGAGGAGATGGGTGAGAAGACTAATAGTAATAG
>QLTV01002975.1:3766408-3798439 GCA_003457575.1 Thermophis baileyi | reverse complement strand
GAATAGAATAGAATAGAATAGAATAGAATAGAATAGAATAGAATAGAATAGAATAGAATAGAATAGAATAGAATAGAATAGAATTTTTTATTGGCCAAGTGTGATTGGACACACAAGGAATTTGTCTTTGGTGCATATGCTCCAAAGTGTACATAAAAGGAAAAAAATAAAAAAATAAAAAAATAAAAAAAATAAATTCATCAAGAATCATAAGATACAACACTTAGTTATAGTCATAGGCAGTGGTGGGTTGCTCCCGGTTTGGCCCGGTTCTTAGAACCGGCAGCGTCGACGGTGGGAGGCTCCGCCCACCCGCCCGGGACGCTTCTGCGCGAACCGGTAACAACGGGTTTTAGAACCCACTACTGGTCATAGGTTACTAATAAGCAGTCAAATCATACTGGGAAACAAACAGAACAATATAAATTGTAAAAATACAAGCAACATGGTTATAGTCATAAGTGGGAGGAGATAGGTAATAGGAAGGATGAGAAGAATAATAGTAATACAGTCTTAGTAATAGTTTGACAGTGTTGTGGGAATTAGTTGTTTAGCAGAGTGATGGCATTCAGGAAAAAGCTTTTCCTTGTGTCTAGTTGTTCTGGTGTGCAGAGCCCTATAGCGTCGTTTTGAGGGTAGGAGTTGAAACAGTTTGTGTCCAGGATGCGAGGGGGTCTGTAAATATTTTCACGGCCCTCTTTTTGACTCATGCAGTATACAGGTCCTCAATGGAAAGCAGGTTGGCAGTAATTGTTTTTTCTGCAGTTCTAATTATCCTCTGAAGTCTGTGTCTGTCTTGTTGGGTTGCAGAACCAAACCAGACAGTTATAGAGGTGCAGATGACAGACTCAATAATTCCTCTGTAGAACTGTATCAGCAGCTCCTTGGGCAGTTTGAGCTTCCTGAGTTGGTGCAGAAAGAACATTCTTTGTTGTGCTTTTTTGATGACGTTTTTGGTGACCATTTCAGGTCTTGCGATATGGTAGAACCTAGAAACATCGTCAAGCAAAATCTGCCTCTCCCAGGTGCTTGGGAAGGACTTGATAGGTAGATAAAACTGCCAAATCCAGTCTAAAGTTCTGGCTGCCTGTTTGACCAATCATAATAATAATATACATTTACATATAATATACAAGTATACTTATGATACTCAGCTTAACATCTCAACCCCAGGTGTACTGGTGAAGCTTGCAAAGTACTGACCCAGTGTCTGGAAGCTGTTCAGAGCTGGATGGCGAGGAATAGACTTGAACTAAAACCTTGTAAGACTGAGTGGCTGTGGCTGTTTGGCCCCCAGAACTGGGAGAGTTTTCACTGTTGGTCCCCATGTGAGACTTGTGCAACTTGAAGATCCTCCTAGAGTCACAGTTGCTGCTTGAAAAGCAACTGTGCATGAGGAAGCCCTTTGCACAGGTTCATCTTGTGCAGCAGTTGCACACTTTCCTTTTATGAGTGGCTATGTATGTATGTATGTATGTATGTATGTATGTATGTATGTATGACCCATCTCATTATTGAGTGACTCTGGGAGGCTTACAACACCATCCTTTTCTGTCAATGCTAAAAGAATCTTTCTATAAGAAAAGTTTCCAGAATCTTTCCCAGGTCATCAGTTAAATATGTTTCTATAGGCTCTCTGTGGATAAGAATTTGTATCCCACTTAATATTTTATAAATTAGAACAAGTTATTCAGTATCTTTGCTGCTTTGATTTATAGATAAAAAAGGGAGGATAAAAATATATAATAGCAACAACAGTAATACATCCTTTTCCTTCTTTTTTCTTCTGCAGCCCCTAGGATGATTCTGTTATTTCAATGTTGGATTATTTTACTGCTAATTTATTGTATCAGATTGGCTTCCAGGACACAATTTCAAATGCTGGTGGTTGCTACCTGCAAAAAACTGGAGTTTGAGATTACAAATGTACAGATTTCGAGGGAGAGGGAGGGAGAGGGAGAGGGAGGGAGAGGGAGAGGGAGGGAGAGAGAGACAGAGACAGAGACAGAGATAGAGATAGAGAGGATATAGAGTTAGAGATAGATAGATAGATAGAGAGAGAGAGAGAGAGAGAGAGAGAGAGAGAGAGAGAGAGAGAGAGAGAGAGAAGAATATATGATAGATATGGACTATACTACCAGATGTGCCCAGAGGCAGGCAGGCAGGCAGGCAGGCAGACAGACAGACAGACAGACAGACAGACAGACAGACCTCCCTTGAACACATGTTCTCAAGTTTCCATCTTCAGCATCAGGGAGGTTGTTCTGCACCCCGCTACCTGTGATAGTGGGTTGGGGATTGATGCAAAGCTTTTTATTTGCCTTCCATAAAGTTCTTAAAGAGAGATTGGATTAGCTCTCCCCCTTTTAAGCTTTGGATGCAATGCCAAGATTTTGAAAAATCCGATTTAAAGTTTTGCCTCATTGTCTGATTGCGTTCTGATTAATTTTATTTTTCTGTCAGTTTTACTGCTTTATTTATTTCTTTAATAGATTTGTGTGTCCACCCAATTGACACACAACCCAGGGCAGCTAACAATCAATAAAATAAACACCACAATCAATCAATAAAATAAACAGCATAATTAAAAACAATTTAAAATGTTTTGACTTTGAACGTAGTGTATTTTTCTTTTTACGTTTCATGATGAACCACTTGGGAGCCTTTTTGTGAGGTTGAAAAGCTGAGTAATTAAAAAAAAAATGTTTAAATAAGTGGTAGTTTGAGGGGAGGGGGGAAACACAGGAAGCGTCTTATCCTGAATTGGCCTATTGCTGCACCTACTGTTGACATGGACTGGCAGGGGCTCCCCAGGGCTTTTGCAGCCCTACTTTGAGAAGCTGGAGATTGATCTTGGGACAGCCTTCGTGCCAAGCAGCAGCTTGAGTTGGTCATTAATTTTTCAACACGCTATGCTCAAATGCTATTCTGCTTCCAGGACGGTTGTATGTTCTCTATAGGGGAAAAAAAAAGGTTGGATTCTGTAATTTGGAGACCTATTATATTGGTTAACTGTGTGAAAATGGAAACTGTGAAGGCAGCATCTCCAGAATGGAAAGGATTCCAGAGTCAATTAAAATCACAGAGTTGTTACCAATATAAATGGGAAAGAAGGCTTCCAGGGACAATCTTCCACACGTGCTGTAATTTCTATTTTCATTTCTGACCTCCCCATTAAGCTTACTGGGGAAGCAATATGAAATGACAATATACAGTGGAAGAAAGCATTAAACTTCTTTGTCCTTATATATGAAGGTGAACTTGCTTAGTCTTTACAAAGCTGCTGTTATAACTTCATCCTTCCCTTCCTCCTTTTTTCCTTCTTATACTTGAGAAATACTGTATTGAGATTGTTCCAAAACTTGCCTCTCTCTCTCTCTCTCTCTCTCTCTCTCTCTCTCTCATTTGTTTTTCACTTCTTTAGTAATTATAGTCCTGCAACCTCTCATCACTATGTGAAACAATGATTGCAATATATGAAGTGATCTCTCTCTCCCCCCATACACACACTTCTACCTATCTAACATTTCCATAAGTACATTTGGTATTTCCCCATTATTAGGTGCTGTCTGTGACAGACAACAATAAGGGATTGATATACAAAACTTTTCCTGCATCTGAAATGAGGATATTTACCTTTTCGGAAACTAGATAACCATTTTGGTGTGCAATGCATCCTAGAGCAAAACCGTGACCGCGTATTTTACCTATTTAGATTTATTTTTGTTTTTACTGTTGCCTGAAACGCAATTAATTATTTGATGGATGCTAGAAAATGTAGATGTGAACTTGAAGATTCAATGTAGTTTTATTTATGTACTTAAAATATTTATATCTTGTCCCTTAATCAGAATGATTCATGGTGTAGCTAACAACTATAACAATATAAAATAGCCACAATAAATCAGGAAAAAAGCAGCAACCAGTCACTTGCTGAAGGTCAGGGAGGCAGAGCCAGGGGAATGGGGAGAGGAAGGGGAGCCTGAGGCAAGGCGCTGCTTATGAAAAGTCCCCTTCCTCAAGCAGAGGCTTTGAACCATATTCTTAGGCAAGAACTGGCATGGTACCATGGTACCCAAAGGCACCATGATACGTATGATACCACCAGATGGTGCTAGGCATTACTTTTTCTTTTAATAGCTAAAGAAAAATATTGCAAGATCCTTATGTTCTTGCATGTGATTTCACAGAAGTTGCAAGATAGAGAAATAGACAGAAAGATCACACATCAACATGAAGCACATTAGATTTGAAAAGGAAGAGGTGTTTCAGGGCACCTCCACAAAACAGCTTGGTCTTCTGCTCAGATTTTACATCTTTAAAGCAATCCTGAGAAAAAGGTTTTAGGTGGAGAAGGAATTGGTAGGTATTGGTTGTGCGCATTTTGCAATTGTTCTTCAACGTTGTACAAAAGACCACAATGGTATTTTGAAAAGATAATTGATCCATTTGATAAAACTAGAAAAAACTTTGGGAATCTTAACAACACGCTTTTTAAAACTGGAAAGTTAAGAATTCATTACCCCAAACAAAAATGGTATCCTGTGTAGTGTTTCTAGAGCTCTGTCACGGAATACTGACTGATAGTTTTAGCACTGAATAGTTTAGCTGCCTTTGTGCCTCATGTATATATGTATTTTTTAAAACATAAAAAAGCTCTTTATTTCAAGTGAATACTCAAGGAAACACAGCAAGTCATTCAGAAATGGTGTGATAATCCAGGTGAGATATTTATAGTTTTAGATTTACTCAATGTGGGCTGCAAAAATCTAGATAACCACTAGATGGAATCAAAAAGTGTATTGTTTGCAGCATCTATCTTATGAGCATCTGGCTAGGTTCTTTTTGTCTTGGGAAGTTCACAATTATAAGCAGATACTTTTAGGGAGCTTTATAAAGCCCCTCAGCCTAAATAAGGAGGAATATATATGAGAAATCAAGGAATTATACATGTATACATAATGTCAACCACACACACAGCAGTTCATGAAATCAACAGTTTTCAGCCAGGGGTGGGTTCTGGATCATTTTGCTGCCGGTTCGCTCAGGGTTGCGCCGTGCACGCGCGTGCACCCGCAGCAATAAAAAAATAGCTTATGCGCAGAAGCAAAAATTAGCTTCTGCGTATGCGCAGAAACAAAATCTAAGATGGCGGCGCCCACTGAGACACCGACAGAACCGGCTCCGTGACGTCATCGCCGAGTTACTAACGGTTCTAAAGAACCAGATAGAACCGGTAGGAACCCACCTCTGATTTCAGCCATGTTTACATGACTGAGGAAAAAGGCATTCAGAATGCATGCTTCTTTCCACCTTATTCTTCTTGGTGGTTTTTTTTTCCAATGCAGTATTTTATATAATTTAAATGTAAGCAAGCTAGGCAAAAGAGACATGTCAAAAAAACCAATTAGTCATCCACTATTTTCTTCTTTGTGAAACAGCAGTAAGCAATGAATCAGAATTTTGATCACAACTCAAATGGCGATTCTAATTGCCCTTACCATTTTCTCTACAAGTATGGAATCATTCTCCTTTCTTTTTGCCTCCTTGTCCTATCTTTCTAATCTTCCATCTGCTGGAGGCAAGATATTTTCTGAGAACTAAATATTGTATATCTCTACAGGCAGCCTCACACCCCTGGATTGAGGGTTATATGCTCAGTTCAGGGCCATGTTTTAGTGTAATTTGAATGAATCCTGAGTGGCAGGCTGGCTGCTCGCCTGAGGGTAGGGACATCTGCCTTATAACATTATGAGAAAGAATGAAAGGTAGCAGCTCACTCCATTATCAACCTTCTGGAAAGGGACTTGAGACATCTGATTTCTGCCTTGTTACCCAGTATGCATTTGAAGGCCACTGGCTTGCAAATGTGGTTGTGTGGGAATGCTGGAGGTGTGAGAAGTCCATATTTATGTATTTATATCAACTTATACAGCCACTCGCCTCAAATATATGACTCTGGGCAGCTCACAGCAATTAAAAACAATGTAAAAATAAAGCTCCCCAAAGTACAAAAACAATGTCAAACATGTAAAAAGAGACAATAATGCAACCATAGCCAAGATTTTAGTTTCACAATAATCAACACAGCCCATGTACTGGCTCTGACACAGGTCCCTATGCTAAATGGCAAAACCAAGCTTTAAAGGCCTTCCTGAAAACAGTAGGGTTAGAGCTAATCTGATCTAAAGCTATTAAAATGAAATATACCCCACTTTGTAGATGGGAGGGGGGGGGTTGGCCAAAAGCCCTGTCCAAAAGTGTCCATCACTTTCTGCAGGAAAGATGAGAGATGGGAACATGAATTAGGACCATGACACATTGTATTTAAATACACCTTTGCATATTTGGGTGAATGCTTATTTAAGCAGCAGGTTCTAGCTCTTGTAGGAAGAACCAGTAGGATCTGGTTTAGGCAGGAATGTGGCTCTCCCCCCCCCCAATATGACGGTATATACATAATTCACATTGATCAAAACTGTGAATTGTCTCAGAAGGAGAGTTCCTCTTGGAGCCAAGAATAACTCCTCTCCTGGATGAAATAGAGACGGAACAGGGACAGAAGGTTGTGGGACTGTGGTTTCTCAGGAGAAGCCTCTACACACCTGCCTCATTACCCTGACATGGACTGGGAGTCACAAACAAGTTAAGTGCAAGAATTAGGTTCATATTAATTGTAAATGTTAAAGAACACCCTTATTTTCTTTACAGATTTATTTATTTATTTATTACATTTATATGTTGCCCATCTCGCCAATAAAATGACTCTGGGCGATTTACAAAATGGTAAAAAATAAATATAAAAACAGTTAAAATTAATAAGAATTTAAATTATGCAATATTGTTTTAAGTTTCAATGGGATAGCCAAAGCATTTTTGATGGCATCTTAGAAACAGAGACCTGACTTCTATGTACAGAAACTAGCTGGTCCATGACTCTATATAAGGTATTAATTTTCCTTGTTTACATGGAGAATTAACGTTAATTTCAACAAAGAACAGCAAATCACTAAGCTAAGGGATGCAGTGCTATGACACCAGCACTTGGGAATTAAATTGATATGGTAGACCACCAACTGTTCTGTGAGGAGAATTCTAAGTATTTATTGCACTTTTATTTACAATTCTTTGTATTAATGTGTAGCTGATTCAGACGACTGTTATTCTGAAAGGCAGGGTATAAGTAATGGTAATTAATGAATTATACATAAAATAACAACCAACAGGATTCAAAGGATAAGATGTGTACCCATCAACATTTCATTGGTTTTTAGTGCCAGTTATCTTAGACTTGAAGTCTATTTTTACAAGGCACTGAAAAGTATCTTTAATTCATTTTATATTTGTAAGGCAATATAATATCAAAGTGCTAGATATTGTTGTATTACAAGTTCCATCATCTCTGAAACATTGGTCAAACTGTCAGATGCTAATGGAAGTTAGAGTTCAGGAGTCTCTAAAGGTCCCTCAGCTCCTATCATGTTCTAGTACTGGCAAATATATCTATAAACTGAAGATAAAGTTGCTCAAGAGTGAACTCAGTGATATTTTTTAGCTTCCTGTAAGAATGTGTCAGATATTAGAATAAAAGATTTCCATACTGGCATCATTCTTTATGGACTCTTACCTTCCATTTGAAGACAAGAAATGTACCACATTGCTGTCCACATTGTGCGATTGATTTCTAAAAGTTATCCCATGGTACTTCATAATTCTGTAACAGCTGTAATGTTTAGTCATAATACTCAAGAGAAGAAAATTAACATTTAAGATTTCATTATAAAACAATTTCTGATGGTAGAGATCCAGCTCGTTTTTCTTGCACATGGTAACAATCATATTATTAGTAGTATTGTTTTGCAAGTACTCTGATTCAAAGCTTTTGAAGGTATTTTCTTAGAAAATATGGAACCTTTCCAGTGGACAAAATACCGGCCCTTTCTTTGCCAATTCCACTACTTCCTTTTTAACTCTAATAGATCTCACTGGAGGCAGGAAAACCTTTTTCATCCTGTCCTGAACCAAGAGTCAAACCTGTCTTAAGGAGCATTCTTTCTTTTGAGAAAGTTGAAGTGTTTAGCTGTCCCTGCTTCCCAGCCTGAATATTGGCGGGAATGGGATTGGAGAGGCTATTGGTGAGGTGGTGACAAATTCAAATGTAAAAGAATAGAGACACAGCTTAGAGGGGCTGTTTCCAATTCACATTGTTGCTTTTGAACAAAAAAGTACACTAATACATGATATCCACTGTTTACATGTTGCTGGAAAAATCCTACTACACTTCTAGTGTTTTCCTATAGCAAGCATAATGTGTAGTGCTATCTCAAAAATCTGGGTCAGCCAGAATTTAAGTTCAGGTGATTCAATTCCTATGGCAGAAGTCACCAGAAGCTCCAGCTGCTTTCAAAGCAGGTTTTGTGCATCAAAGAAGAAGTGTCTTTGTGCTGCCAGGAAATCACCCCCATGCTGAGCCTATTTGGAAGGTCTGGACATAGGAAAACAGCACAGCCTGAGCCAGCTGTACATTGTGATATCTGTTGTGCGCTACAGAAATAGAGTATTGGAAACTTGACTCATGTTTGCCAAGTTAGGCATGTTTTAAAAGACTTCACCTGAATGTTCAGCCAGCTCCTGATACACAATATGGTGAAAGGAATCCTACATGTAGAGCAAGCTGTTCTGTGCTGAGGAGAACATCCAGGGATAGGGGCAGAATTTCTCTTTATTAGAGAAATTGCTATGCATTAAATGTTAGTGTACCGGACTACAATTTGGAACGGATTGTTGGTGATCCCAAATGTGGAAAATTAGCAGAATCTTGAGTTTGTCTTTCTGCCCATCAAAATATATGTGTTTCTTTAGCATCTGTTACACTTCTGACATATCAAACCCATGTTTTTGCAGTTTGGGCATTTCTTCTATGATTTCCTCCCTTCCCATTTTCAGATTTGGGCCTTCCCATGGAATTATGAGGTTCAGCTATTAGCAGTTTGCTAATAGAAAGCACGGCTGATTTTCACTATTGCTGAAAGTATCCCATTACAAAGAACTGAGGTGTCAGGAAAATGCTAAGGGCGGCTGCTGCTATGGGAGTTTTCGGTTACTTAATATTTGATGCTTGACTCCCAACTTAATTTGGGAACAGTGAGATAGAGAACAGAAAGTGCAGGCATCGGCATCGGCATCAGCATCAGCATCAGCATCAGCATCAGCATCAGCATCAGCATCAGCATCAGCATCAGCATCAGCATCAGTAATTCATCATTTCAGTTTTGTGTGCTAGGATTCAACCTGCTGCAGGGGTGGGTTCTGCTTTTCTTCGCTGCTGGTTTGCTCAGTGACGCGCGTGCTTCGCGCATGCGCAGTGCTTAAAAAAAGCTTCTGCGCATGCACAGAAGCAAAAAACAAGATAGGCGCCACCAAGAGAACTGGCTTGGGGGCATGGCAGGCATGGGTCGCTACTGGTTCTATCGACCCACGCTGCCACGTTACTAACGGTTCTATAGAACTGGTCCAAAGCGGTAGGAACCCACCTTTGACCTGCTGCTATAGATGAACAAACCAAGGTAGTTGGCACTGTACAAAATATTGTTCACTTATTGTTAAATTATAAATAAGCAAGCCACATTCCTTAGGGTATTAGTTTTGATCTTCTATGGTAAGTATTTCTTTAGTAAGTGACATGTTTCAGAGGGCTTTTTAAAAACAAGGGTTTTTCTTCCTTCTGTGACAGATTTTGCTTGCTGCTTATAAATCCTGATAAAAAATATACTACCATAATGATATATCTAGAAATCTTAAATTGTTCCTTTGAAGAGTTATTTTCTCACATAGATACCCATATAAGACAAAACATGTCAATGCTTTGTTTAAACTATTCTCCAACTTCAGCTGAAAGAAAATTTGAAAACATATAGACACAATTTGATTGGCAATTCTGCCATTGTGTCAGAATCTCAAGGTTTTCCTTTTCACTGTTTCCCTGTATTTAGCTTTCTCTATTTGTAATTGTTGTAGGCTAATTTTTGGCATTTGTAAGAAATTCTGATCCTCAAAATCCTTTGATTAGAGCTAGTAATAGAAGTTTTGCCTTTATTTTCTATTGAACCAAAATGGTTATTACTTGTTTGCAGAAAATAAGTTATATATTTTGCCCTAATATAACATTAGATCATATGCTATTTTCTCCTTTCAAAGAAAATGTACAGAATACCAAATGGTTTCAGTACACAAACTGCTCCAGGGTATGAAACTTGACTGCATTGCTTCTGGTTTTCAGTTACAAACAAGCCTCTTTGGCTGGAAAGACAAAGTGTACATTCTTAAGTAAAATAACAAAACACAATTCATGGAGCCTTTTTAGGTTGCCCACATAATTTAGCTGTGCACATGACTAATTTGTAAAACTTCTTGGAAATCACTGGAGATTTTATATATATCTATCTATATCTATATCTATATCTATATCTATATCTATATCTATATCTATATCTATATCTATATCTATATCTATATCTATATCTATATCTATATCTATATCTATATCTATATCTATATCTATCTATATCTATATATCTATATCTATATCTATATCTATATCTATATCTATATCTATATCTATATCATCTATATCTATCTATCTATCTATCTACACACAAACACACACACACACACACACACAAGCTTGGTCAATGACTGCCTTATTTATTTATTTATTTATTTATTTATTTATTTATTTATTTATTTATTTATTTATTTATTTATTTTTGCTGCCACTGTTGCCAATAAAATCAATTAAGTCTTGGACCTGTTCCTCCAACTTGATTGTGTCCCAAATGTGTAGGACCTCAGCATTCATAACCCCCAATTGTTTGTATCTATCTACTTGTACAAGTCTGCTTGCCTGTTTTGAGAGCTCCACTAAAAACATTTAACAATAGAAGTTAAGCCTGAAGTGTAAAGTCTTAAAAAGGGAGCTCTTTAGTCTTGGGGAATCTTATAAAGATTCTTATACATTAAGCATTTTGATAGTTTATAATGTTCTACAAAAAAAATTTTTTTTTGAGAACCTATTAGCACGAAGAGTGTTAAGAGTTCACTGGATATTGGCCCCCAAACCTGGATTCACATCTCAGAGGTCAGAAAGTTGCCAATTGCCTATCCAATGGGGCAGTAGTGGGTTGCTCCTGGTTCGACCCGGTTCTTAGAACTGGTAGCGCCGGTGGTGGGAGGCTCCGCCTACCTGCCTGGGATGCTTCTGCACAGAAGCATCGCACGCGCGCACAAACTGGTAGTAACGGGTTCTAGAACCCACTACTGCAATGGGGGCAAAAATAACTACCTAGGACCCGGAGAGACAAAAGTCAAATTCTATAATCAAGAAGATATTGTGACATTTTCCAAAGTTAATTCCTGCAGGCAATTCCAGATTGATTATTCTACTAGTGTAAGTTACATGTGGAATAGCAATTATGAAACATGGCATATTATTAATATAATTGTTTGGTATGTTATTAAGGAGTCAGGTTTTCTATGTGCAAACACCCTGCAATGTTCTGTCCAACTAATGCATGAATTACAATTGTATCAGTGGTAAAGGGGATCAAGCTTTGTCTCTATTGCCTTCAACTGGGCAATGTAATGGTAGAAACACAATCTGATCATTATCTGTGCCAAGCCTGTTCAAGCTGCTATGGGGAGAAAAGCTGTGCTTTAACTTTCCAATTCATTGTAGAGGAAATTGTTTTATTCTGGTAGGGATTGAAAAGCAGCCTTAAAAGATCATTGTAGGAAGGATGCAGGAATAGCAAACAAGCAATTATTAGAGACCATAGCTGCACATTTCCAGTTCAAAATATAACATTAGGGATTGGAAGCAATCTTCCACCGAGATAAGTAATTAGGTTTAAAACCAGCATAAGTGAAAGTTCTTCAGCCCCACACGTTCTTCTCCAAAATCATCATGAATATTAAGACATTATTTGAATTTCTTTAAAAATATTGTGTATTATTTTCAAAATACTGAAACTGTGCATAATACAAGCATTAAAAACATACCACTGGTGGAAATAGTAGCTTGTTCTTCAAAAGTTGGGATTTCTTCATGCTGCATGAATCATCAGGGGGAAGGAGATGTAGATGAATCCAGTAGAAGTGGCAGCTCCACGCAATTCTACCGATCAGTTCCTGAACCTAAAGCACAAGGCATTTAATGCATGTATTTATTTGTTAAATTTATATCTTGATTTATATCTTATCTTTTCCCTCAGGAACTCAAGGCCGCAAACATTGCTCCTTCCTCCTAGTTTTCCTCAAAACATCAATCCTGTGAGTTCAGTTGGGTTGAGAAAGAGTGACTGGCTCAAAGTAACTGAGTGAGCTGAGGGTTGATTTGAACTGGAGTGTCCCCAGAAGGAGCCCAACTTTAACCACTACACCACACTGTGTCAGGGTTCTGAATAGCATCTGGAATTAAATCAGAGTCCGAGGCAAAAGATTCCTCTATGTTCCAATTTATTAACAGAGCCATGTCAGCACGGCTGGGAGAAATCCCGAATCTGAAGCCTTCGGGGTTTCTCCACCCAGTTGAAAGTTCAAGCCTTTGTCCCCACACCCCCAAGTTCATCACATGAACCAATCTTCATTGCTTCATCCTCTGGTGCTTGGTTGGAACTCCACCTTCTTCTGTTCAGATGCAGGACAAAGGATGACCTTGACAATCTAGAAGGAATTTGTTGTGGCTACATGCAGACATCCCTCATGCAACTGCCCCTCCCAAATTCCCACAGCAAGGAATACATTTTTAAACTAATATAAAGTGTGGCAGGCCAAAGATCTAAAGAAAATGGCTTCGGCCTGACACACTGGTTCTCTTATTTGGGTTGGTGATATGCAAGCTAGGATCTGACCCTGATAACCTTTCATAGACCTGCCTATTCCTCCAGGAATTTTGGGCCACAAGGTTAGTTGAACAATTCTGGTGAAGTGCTTTTTTGGTTTTGCAGGCTGTTGTTTTAACCACCACATCATGTGTGATATGTTATGGTGGTAGTTTTAATCTTTGCTTGCTGCCCAGAATAACTGCTGGGAGATGGGCAGTTCTAGAAATCATAAATACATCTTGTGGGAAGTGAGTAGTAGAAGAAAAGGATTCTTCTTTTCTCCCCAGCCTTTTGGATAATTGATAACCAGCCTAAGCAAGAATTGTTGGCACTAGGGTGAAGGATAGAAAAAGAAGGTTGTGAAGTAGTAATAGATTTGCTTTCCTAATACATTGATGCCCATAAAGATGCACTCCTTTCAAAACTCAAAATAATACCACTTCTATGTTAAGGTTGTATTTTTTGAAATAGGCAAGACACAAGGGGAAATACGGGAACTCAGCTGTTTGGTAACCATATGTATGTGAATGCAGTAAAAGCAAGGGGACAAGAAATAATAATTTTCCCCACCACCATAGTTATGGAAGCATTGTGAAATGGCCATACATTTCATTAATGACACAAATGGGGTGATGTTCTGACAAAAAAGAAACCCAATACTTTTTGTTGTTGTTGTTGCATAGAAAAGTTACAAGAAAGAACACAGAAATTTTGTGATATAAACTAAATGATACTGATTTCAATATTTGTTTATTTATTTAATATACAAGGCATTCAATTCGCAGAGTAGACTCTGCATTACAAATATTAATAGTTTGCATTGAATTTGTTTTCATTTATTGTTGTTGGCAACAGCCTAGCCCAAACTGCACCTTAGATAGTGTATTAGAATGTGGTTTTGATGTTGTAAGCACTAGTTTGAGACTGTCCCCCTTATACTTTGAATTCATATTTAGAAAATGTAAGTGTTAATACCATTATAAAGGTAGTCTATATTGTGCAATAACTATAAATTGATGTTCTTTTGTGAATATCTGAAGTCAGATCCAGGAGCAGTGGTCTTGGGTCATCTGTGATTACTGGTGTACATTTTGTGGTTAAGCTTGTGGGTATTTCACATTTCACATGCTTTTGTTCTCATTCATGGTGTACTATGCTAACAGAGAAGGATTCTCGAATAACTAAACATAACATTTGTATTCTGAAGAAATCATTTGATTTCCAGACTTTATTTTTGCAAAGGAACAGGATCATTTATTAGTGATGAGAGAACTCCCTCTAGCAAAAAATAAAAATAAAAAAATCATCATACTGATTGTCTTTTCTTTTCTTTTTGAGGGGAAAAAAACCCCTTTCCTTTAAAAGTGCTGAGAAAACTGTGACATTTCCTCAATTACTTCACATCTAGTCACAAGAAATGCATGCAGAACAGGCAGCTTGTCTTACAGCACATCTGCACACTCTATGGCTATTTTCACCTTCCTAAGAAAAGATACCTTATCTTTGAGAAGAATGAGATGAGTAATCAACGATTGCTACAGGCAGAAGCTCTTTTCTGGCTCTTTTTAAGTAAAGATCACCCTCATGAACATTTCTGCATCACTTTTCTCCCAGCTCAGTTTGGAGCTGGGAGAAACAAGGTTCTCCTGCCTTGAGCATCGCTTTTAGTGACTACATCATCCTCACTTTTCAAAGGTGCTTGTTTGAGAAAAGTTTCTGATGTAGTTGGCAGGAGTGGGCGTATGTGTGATGAATCCCATTTTACACTGGACCTGTTTAGGAAGGGCTGAGTTTGACTTAATGTCTTCAACCTGGGGAAATGTGTATTCTGGAAACCTTCAATTGGGAATTTATTTCCCTTTCCACAGTTTATCTTTTAGAAAGAGATAAAAAGAAGGTACATTTAGAGATGAGAGCCTTAAAATCTTCTTGCTTTAAAACAAAACCTGGTAACAATTCTCTTGCAAGTTTATTTTACTAATTTTTTCATTGCTTGTCAAAGAGCATACTTTTGTTTTGTAGTAACAAACAAGCTCCTTCCTCTTCCATTTCTCTAGCAAAGCTGCAGTGGTGGTGAGTACACACACTCTTGCTAACTGTTATGATGTTTGCTGTCAAATTCATTTATTTATGCAACTGCTGTGGAAGGGCCCCAGGCGGATAAGCAGCCATGCAAGATTTCAGAGTCCTGGTGTGGGGTCATGAAAGGGAAAGAAAGGAAGAGATTTGAGGGGAGGGGGAGTTGGGGGGAAAGACCACTGGTTATGAGAAAGGAACTGACACAGGAAATGGTCACATATGGCACAGATTTATTGTGTCCAGGACTTCCCATTCAAATCCCATTATAGCTACAGCTTAGAAGGCTTGGAGCAGCTTGGAGCACAACCCTCATTTGTTTTTAGATCTGGCATCCAATGAAATCAAAGCTTCATCCTCAAACCAGAAGTGATGTGTTTATCATGCCATGGCGAAGGAGCCAGGGCTTGGTAGTGCATTTGAAAAGAATGCAGTTTTGCATTCTGTTGTGGGAAGCAACCAATCAGAACTGGCGAAAGGGCTGGAGGCAGCTCTGTGTGTCTCTGGGTATGTCGAAATAAACTGGTGATCTTTAGGTTAAATTAAAGCAGAAATAACTGGAGAGGATAATATAGAACATTAAAACTCTGTGACACAGAAAAGAGAAAGACTTTGGGTATTTTCAGCTCGAGATGTGGAAGAAAGTTGCTTATGAGGAAACAATGAAGGACTAATTGCATTGGAAGATGTTTTAATCAGGCTGCAGATTTATCGAAATGCATTCCTACCATAAGACAGGAAATGATTTTTGAATTATTGTATCTCCACCTGTCAGGTACGAACAACCAGATCCACCCATGAAGAGTTCAATTAGCTACTTTATTGCTCATGCCTATTTCACAGGAATCTTTCCAGACTGGCAATCTGCACCTGGGCCAGACTAGATAAGGTTGGAACCTGCTTTCCTGTGCCAACTAAAGATTCCAGAAAAATTCCCCATTTGACTTCTCCCCTTGGCTTGGCCAGTCTCCCCTCTGACATCACCTATTCATACTAATTGCCACATATTGTCTTTTCTCCCCCACTTACATTGCATTCATTTAACGTGTTCAGGTACAATGACCTCCCCACCCAACAGGTCCTCTCCATTATTTGCCTCATAAACATTTAAGTTTCTAGGCTTCTTGGTGTCTGAATGCTAGTGCTGTTCCACAGAGCACCAGCAGTTACAGGAATGTGAGATTGGCTATGATGCTAGAGTCAGTGGAGAACTTAAATCCAACCCTCCTGGCTTTCCAATCAATAAAATTAAAACTGAATCTGCTGCAGGGTGTCTCCTTTTCATTGGTTTTTCCTTTTATCAAGACAAATACCTATCTTTCAAAAGATCAAAAATGATGAAAATATTACACTTCAGTTTCAAAACAAGGGTAGCCAACCAACAGATATTAAGGACTACATGGCTTTATATAGGTAGTTGTTTTTTCAGATGTTAATTAGAAAAATTGTATGCTTTACAATTAGCTGCCTTGACTGTCCTCTAGGCATGGATGGGGCTTTACAAACTGAATAAACATTTATTTATTGGTGTAATTACATTATTTCAGACTCCAAGTGATGTCTTCAGCGATAAGGGAACTCCTACTTAATTGACAATATGTTAAACCATCCCTGTTGTGTTTGGGGAACTTCCTTCTTATTCTTCTAACTGGGCTTATGAAGCTTCTAGTAATGAAATAGCACTTGCCAGAAGTTGGATGAAATTGTAGATAATTCTGCAGATGGATTCTTGCTCCAGCTCACAATTCTTAGGAGAATTTGTTTTTCTGACTATTCATTATTCTGACTCAAGTGTCTGTATACAGATTTGGTTTTCTTGTTATCAGCCATTCACCCAGTACTTAAGTACTTAATCCGAAAGCAATCAAACAATTTTGTTATCTTGCAAAAACAACATAAAAATACAAGCCTACAACCATGAGAAACAATGAATAAAATATAAGAATAATGATAAGGATAGCAGATCAAAATAAGAAATAAGAGGGAAGGGAAAAATTAAAATGGTGTCAGATATAAACTTTTAAAAAAGCTCTCTGAAATAATTCCGTTTTTAACATTTTTCTAAAAACTGGAGCTAGGGAGAGAGCTAATCAGATCTCCATTAGGAAGTTGTTCCAAAGCAGTGTTGGCTGCCACAAAAAATGTTCAGTCTCTTAATGTCTATGGAGATTCTCAGTCATCCAGGTCCAGTTGCCTTTGGTTCAGGCTCTTAAATGTCTCAGAAATGTAGGACCATAAATAGCTTTGGAAATAATGATATCACTTTATTCCACTTTGGCCAGACCCTCATCTCAAGAGTCCTGGATACCACACTTCAAGAAGGATTTAAAGAAACTGGAACTGTCTCAGAAAAGAGTAATAAGAATGAGAATTTGAAACCTTGAGTAAATGTCAATCTTCAATTCAGATTCAAAGTGGAGCATCCTCTTGGGTTGTTTTTTGAATTACTAAATATGTTCTTCACACAATGGTAGAATCAAGAAACACCTATTAATTTTTTGTTGTGACAGAGTTTGATAAAATATGCAGGTATAAAAGATATAGGCCAATGACAGTTGCAGAAACTGAAGTTTTATGGATCCTAAGCAGTCCTTGAGGTTTGATGGAATTCAAAAATTAGATGTAACATATTACAAAGGGTACAGATGCATATATACTGTATTACAGTGTGTGTAAATAATCTCATAAAATATACATCAATCACAGGCAAACATAGTCATTCAAATGCTTGCAAATGCACATGATCTATAACATTAAAATGTTAAATGCTCCTGAGCCAGAAGAGAAGAAAGAAGGGGAGGGGGAGAGAATGGGAAATCTAATAAATAATTCTATAGATAAGATCCAAAGAAGATCCTTCTATAGCTAGAGTACTTTAGGATAAAATGGACTGATAGATTTTAAGAAATAATCAAGAATGAGATATGGAATACTTCCTATACAGAAAGTATTGTGATGTAAGACCTTATTGGAAGCTATCAAAATTAGTCACAAAATCCCACCTGATCTCATTTCCCTTTCTTGTATCATTTTCCATTATTGGCAATACTGGGAGAAGTTTAAATAAACTTGGAATCAAAAAGATGCCATGTGGATTTGAGAAGGGATTGAAATCCTCCCAACTTTAACCCCCACCTATGACTAGGTTCTCCAGTTACTACTATTATAGGGAAAATGTTTATATATACAAAGTTATAAAAAATCTATTTCATTTAAAGATTAAAATAAAACCAAACAAAAATAAACTGGTATAGCCGAGAGCAGAAATCAAACAAAGCCTTAAACCAAAAGTTAGAAATAAAATTCTAAGTATGAGATTTATCCAGTCCTCAATCATAAATTTAAGATCAGGTTGCTACCAGTTTGCTTATAAGGGTGTTTGAAAGTTATCAGGTTGTGGCTGCTAACAATTCTTCATTGCCTAATAAACTCCTAATTCAAATTCCTAATTCAAATCTCATCAAGCCTTTCTGAGTTATCTGTGACACAGCATCTTTCTCTGCACAATGACCTGGATTGTATGAATGGTTATATCTTTAGTTCAGGGAGTCTTAGCAAGCAATATAACATAGAAATAAAATATGAACTGCTGAATTAAGGATGAACCCAATTTGGTGCTGTGTGTGTGACTTTCAATAGAGGTTTATGTGCCTGGAAAAATTATTTGGATTTATGGGACAAATATTTACCAGAATTCCTTGCTTTCTAATAATGAAAGGTCTTACTTAAGTCTGGACAAATATCCTTACAATCAGCAGTGGGTTGCTCCTGGTTCGGACCGGTTCTTAGAACCGGTAGCGGCGGGAGGCTCCGCCCACCCACCCAGGACACTTCTGCACTTGCGCAGAAGCGGCGTATGTGCACGTGAGCATGTGCACAAACTGGTAGTAAAGGGTTTTAGAACCCACTACTGCTTACAATGTACTAAAATTCAGAAATACTTTTGTTCAGGCCTAAAGAAAAGTGATGTCATTCCTGGTGACTTCATGGATATGTCTATGTAGTTATCTTACTAATAATGTGAAAATGAGTTGCAATTGCTTTCTTCCTGTCTGGACATGGTCTTTATATATTAGGAAGATTTCTGCAACTTGATCAGATTCTGGCATAGATTCTGGAAAATACTGCTGAAAATGATTTTTTCACATGAAATTTATTGCTTAATAAATCATTCTGTTATCTCTCTCATTTGAGAGAAGGTTAGTTCTTTGTACAAAATATTTAGTAATTATTGCAGTCTTCCATATTGGTACATCAACTACAGTATTTTCATATCTTAAATATCATATTCAAAGTTTAATTATCCCCATTATCAGTTTGCATTGTACTTGTTTTCAAAAACCACTTAAAAGTATTGGTCATACTGTATTCATGTAATGTTTCTAAGCCACTTTCTTCCACATTGAGAAGGCAGAGTTGGTTTTTATCTGTGTAGAACTTAACAATAAAAAATAAAATCACATTTCCATTCACTTGCACAAACTTGTTGCTGTATCCCAGATTCACCAACATTCATGTATTGTACAGCCTATTGAAACAAACTCTAAGCACAGATCAGAGGTGGGTTTCTCCTGGTTCGGACCGGTTCTATAGAACCGGTAGTAACTTGGCGGCCTGGGTCGCTAGAACCAGCAGCGACCCAGGCCTGCCACGCCCCCGAACTGGTTCTTTCGGTAGCGCCATAGGCGCCGCCATCTTGTTTTTTGCTTCTGCGCATGCGCAGAAGCTTTTTAAAAGCACTGTGCACGCACGAAGTGCGCCCGTGTGACGCGACGCAACACTGAGCGAACCAGCAGCGAAGAAAACCAGAACACACCTCTGGCACAGATAAATGATTAATTTTATCTTTTTCATTATATTTCCGGGAATAATGATTGACAGATTCAGATTCTGTATGGAATTATTGCCATTTCACAGAGAATTGAAATACAGAGAAACTGAGATTTGAATTAGGTTTCACACGCAAATGAAGACTATAGGAGAAATGTGCCCCATATTTATTTGCATGAACAATTGTGTGAATTGAAAACAAAGTATCTTGTTACTTGTATTGGCACATAATTTCTGGATTCTACTACCATTCATTTTAAAATATTTCTTATCTTAAATTGCATTCACAAAAAGTGTGTTCTGGTTACAGAAACATTTATAATTGTGGAAGTTATAGATAAAATATACTTGTTTGGGAAATTTGCCTGCTTAAACAAATTTATATTTACTGAAAGACGTGCTGTTTAATACTTGTTTGCATGGTATTTAGTTAAAATCAGACTCAGTAGTTACTTTTTTTCCAAGATACAAATCCACAGCAAGATCTTATTGTGATGCTTATGGACGGCAGGAAAATAAACATATAATTCTGTATATGGTTTACTGAATTATTTGTCTCACTTTCTAATGGTGGAATATATCTGATGGCTTGCCCAGGGCAACCAAACTACAATGTGTACCTAGTGCCCCATTAATTATGTCACTACTTTTATTTTTACTGTGTACCTGCATTTGTATTTGCATTAGAAATATATGACTGGCAAATCTGGCTATGCGGAAATAACACTGTATGACATTTATTTTATGTTGATAAAATACCTTTTAGAGAAACTTGATGACATCTCTTTGTTTTAGTCAAAAACGGTTGTGTTGTTCTTTACAAGTATGTATTTTGAAATCTATCAAAAACTACAGTATGGAAGAAATTAGTTGCAGGAAACATTTGTGCCAACCTGAAGGAGAATTCATTAATGTTAATGTATTTCATTCAGTTTTAAAGATAGAACTTTAAACAGGTGACAGAAGTGGTTGGAAGACAGCAAAGGTCTCCGTGCCTTTAAGTATCACATCTATTTTTAAGGAACATTTTAAAAACATTTTCCTTCTTCTCCTTTTTCTAAAGGACATGAGTTGTGTGGGATACTTTTTTCCTAAGTAGAGGACCCCCATGGCATATTTTTCTTTTCAAATGTGAAATGAGGTGGAAAATCCTCATTTCACGACAGGAAGGACAAATATTGATACAAAGTTAATATTTGTCAGAAACCCTGCAAGCAACTTGAGTGTTTTTTTTAAAAAAGTAAATTAAATAAAATAACAAATTTGATGTGAAGATGTGTGGGTTTTTTTTAAATTGCAAAGAGGAGAGTGCACTATCTTAAATAGAAAAAAAGAAAAGAAATGAAGTTAGCAGACATATTGTTGCTTGTCTCTTCTTAGATGCAGGGCAGACTTCTGTGTCACCCAGTATGTGCAAATATCCTGCCATGAAGTTCAGGGTTTTGTGAGTGAATAAACAAAAATACATGCTATTTTTTAAATAAATCAATAAACCATATACATATGCAAGTCTTCTATGTATTCACTTAGATTTAAAATATTCACTTTTCTGATCTTATGCATTCACTTAGGTTTGAAAATATCTCCCATTTCTTTGATCCCGGGTGTTCACTTTCATTTTGGTTTTCCTGACTTTTCATGACACAAGTGTATACCAGTGGGTATGTGAATGCCAGTTTACCTTCCCCCCGCTTTTTTTTTTTTTTTGCACACAGAAACATAACCAGTTTGATTTAATTTTGATCACTTAGAAAGAAGCTTCTGGAATTTATCAGTGTGGTTCTTCATCTTCAGTGTAAATAGCTTGTGTCACCTCAATCCTCAGTGGTGAATCAGTATTTATTAAGGCCTGTCCACTCTGGCCTTTTTCTCCAAGGAGAGCCACAGGCAAATTAGATGCTGCCCCTGACACCCTGTGTCACTTATCTATTTGTGTTGATGATGAGAGTCAGCTGCACACAGGCCTCCCTTTCCTCTTCCCTTCCCAGCCCCGCTTACGAGCACCCCTGCTTGGATTTTCATGAGGAAATAATCAGATTAGGCCTTCAGCGATGAGTTCATATGGAGTTCTCTTTTCTCCGATGTGCTACTAACTGAATAAACGTGTTTTGTGGCAAATTGTAAATGACATTATGATTACCAAGGCCAGCATGGGTTTCATTTGAAAAGTGATCAAAATTGCTGGCCGCAAAAATTGTGACTGGCAGATAAGGCCGTTTAGAAGGAGGAGGGGCTGGGGGCAATGCAAGAGAAAGGGACATATCCGGATTCTAGCAACCTGCTTACAAAAGGAGCAATGGAGATCCCAGCCATTTCAAAGAGAGGCTGGCTCAGAAGTGGGACGTGCAAGAGACAGGTCACATGGGTGATTGTGGAGCGTGGATGTGAGTGGTTGGCTCAGCTGTTTGCTGGGATCAGGTAACAACAATTAACTTGAATAGTTCAAGACGACTTCCAGTTTTTTTCAGTTCCTTCCTGACAAGAACCTCTCAAACTAAAAGAGTCATCGTAATCTTAGGGTGCTGAGGGGAAAATGTAATACTGGCTAATTGTTTTTCACAGGTCCAGCCTTTTATAATTTGGTAAGTGCTGCCAGCTGTATTTTCTCTTTCTTGAGAGCTATTTTTTTAAATTTTATTTAGTTTTGTACTATGTACACCTGCATGGAGCATCCATGCCTGTGCAGAAATGTTTGTGGCAACATGTATTGCATAGGGTGCAGATCAAATGGATTCAAAGTGACAGGCAAAACCCTTATTTAGATAAAAATGCCTCTGCCCCCAATCCAGGATATGGTAGAATATGAAATTGCATAGCTGGAGAATTGGATGTAAACATGACCTGGTGAAACCTGGTGCTGTTGGGGCAGCAATAGCAACTGATGCAGCCTTGCCCCAGCATATTTGCTCCCAGTCCCCTGATGATGTTCTACCATCAACAGTATCAAGAATGCTTTTTTTTTAGCATATTTTAAGGCTTGACATATTTCATCTTCCTACTCTGTTTTCTCACCTTTACCTCTATGGAGGAAGCAATGCAGAAATCATGCTCCTATAGAATCTGAAGTATTTTGGCTAGCAGCGTTCAGGCCCTTTAGGTGTTGCTTTGCTACCTGGGTATAAATAAGGAAACCTGAAGAAGGGAATCAGTCTTGGGAACCTTGTTGCCTCATTGACCTAGGGTCATACTGGAGGCTCAAATGATCTCTTCCACAGCCAGATGAATGACCAGTGAATTGCAAGGAATTGTATAAAACTAACTCAATAATTAAAGCAGAAATCAAATGCCAAAGTGAGTAATGGACGTTCCGATCTTTAAATCCATTTTTTCCAAAAACTTTCCATACTTCAGATCTCTTCAGTACACTTTCTCTGACTCAACGAATATATAATCAGTTTTCTTTCTGACATTCATACATATCTGAGTGATTTTTCTGAAGAGCAAAAAATTGGATCTTTACACCCTTTACCTGGCATAAAACCATACTGCACTTCCCAAATGTTGCTAATTGGCATTTCTTGTTCCATTTCAATCAGAATTCTGTGAAACATCATCAGTGTATATACTTTTTCATTTACTCTGGCTACTTTTCTTTTTATGTAGGGGAACAATAACAGCCTTCTTTCAATCATCATATCCAGTCTTACCACATATATTAAACAAGTCGCATGGCTAAACAAATCACATTCATAATTAACATTTCTCCAGTTTATATTTTTTTCTAATATTTCACAGCACTTACGACTTTTCCCCCCAGCTTTTTAAAGTATTTTTTTCTCATCTTCATTTTTTTGCAATAATAATTCCCTTTTCTCATCCATAGCCTCTTTCACTTCATCATTCCACCAAGTACCGCTTTCCTTACTTCCCATTAGGAATGCTTCACTGGCACTAAGTAATATTTCAAGCAGCTTCTACGTCTTCTTTCCATGCATCCATTTTCTAGTCATTCTGTTGTGAGGTCACTTTTATCATTTAATACATTTTCATACTGTGTGTGTGTGTGTGTGTGTGTGTGTGTGTGTGTGTGTATGTGTATGTGTATGTGTATATATATATATATATAGATCAGATCTGTCACATTTTTATATTTATATTCATACCTCTCCTTTGTTGCATTCAGAGAGTAATGAATCAACTGTGTTTTTCATTTTCATTTTCTAAGCAGATTATACCAATTATTCCTGGCTCTCCAAATGGTGTTTCACTTTTTCAGCATTCTTTTATCTCATTTCTACCTATGTATTCATCCCAACCAGTAGAATAATTTTCCCCAGATTGCATACCTTATGTTTTTATTGGTTTTAAAGCTTTTACATTATTTTTATTTTTTCATATTAAATCATAGGAAGTCATTTTTGTTCAACCCACTAGTATGTAAACACAACAAACAAACAATTGTGTAATTCAGAATCTATGTATTACTAATGTCTGATTGTTTGTAACCTTCAATTGGGCAAAACAATGCATCATAGGGCAACATTTATTGAACATACTCTAAATACTTATTTATTTATTTAATTTATTTATTTATTTAATTTATTTAATTTAATTTATTGAAATACTCTAAATGGGCTAATTTACAGAGTGCATCCAATATCCAGGACTCATGACTCATGAGTTTGAAGTTGTAGCTGCTCCACTGCTGCCATGTGTCCAAGCTGCCATGGTTACCCGCATCCTGTGATTGTAATTTCCAATCCTCCCTGCCAACTTTCTTCAAAGAAAGTCAGTGGGGAAGGTAGCAGGAGTCATTCCTGCTCCCACTGCTTTTTGGTGTGCCTATGATCATTCTGTTTCTCTGTTTAGATAAGGAAAGATCTCTGAAACAATGATCCAACAGGACACAGATTGTCTAATGTTCCACTGTTTATCTCCCAACTCATCTCTGATTCTTCTATTTTCATCATTCAAAAGAATAAAGCATATAACCATCACCAATTTATAGATTTCTATATGCTAAGTTGCAACACAGCAACTTAGCTGGTACCAATTCATATTTCATGACACAGAGTTTAGGCCTTTCACTTTTAATTAAGCCAACAACTTCATTTTCTTGTGTGTATTCAGCAATTCTTGATGTTGTAAGCCACCTGGAATCACCTGTGGGTGGGTTGGGTGGCCATATAAATTTCTTTAATAAATAATTTCTTTTTCTTTCATTTCCTTTGTTAATGTATATTCTTTACCATTTCCTCAATTTACATTCCAAGTCACAATCTGCAGATGTCAATTATTTTTCTCCAAATATACACATAGCGATTAACCTTCTATGTGCCCATCATGGTCAGTTTTGGCTTTCATATAATGTTTTTAGTCACTCAGAATAGAGTAAAATGAGGTTGCCAGCACTGGTTACATTTGGCCACATATAGCATTTCCCGCTAGTGAAAGGACACTACCGCACTGTTTTGGCATATTTGGAGCAGTGATGCTACAAGCCCAATCAAATTCCAATTTTATTTCAAGAATGCTCATGCTGTTTTTTGCAAGGTAGAATATCTAATCTACCTTTCAAGTAGAGGCTACTTGAAAGGCAACAGGTTGATGTCTTCATCTGTTCAACTAGCAGAAATATGCAGCATATGAATGCACTCTTACTTAGCATGGTTTGAAGCAAAACATCTTAAAAACTATGCCTTCTGTATTTAAAGTTGTGTATTGAAATGGAAGAATGAAGAATCTAGAGAGGGTCTGGGTTAATTTCTTTCACAATAACAATCTCTAACAAAGGTTCTTCTGGGAAATGTAGTATGTTCTGCTGTGCATTTTTTTTTTCTTGAGAACCAATATGCTCTAAGCCACAATTTACTGTTGAAACTGAAGCACACTAGCTCTTTTTAATGGTAACTTTTAAATAGTTTAGAACTATCCTTAAGAAAGTCTTCTTTTTTCCCCCGGGATGGGGAAAATCAGTTTTAGCCCCTGCTCCAAACACAGTCTCTTCACCAAACCATATTTTAGTTACTGCTCCATTCAGAATCTTTACTCATTTATTTTCATCATTAAATATAACATTCAAATCCTGCTTTCTGTAGGAATATCAGCTAACAATGCTGGAGGTTTTTGCTTAAGCTGCATAAATGAACAAATGTGATTTGCATTTTTCAGTTTATGTTGATCAGAACATAGCTTTTGCATGTCTTTGAATTTTAGGAGTCTTAGGTTCAAGAAAACTATAGCATTCTGTGAATACAGATTCTTTTTTGCATATGAAAATATGTATATTAGAATACAAGGTATATTTAAAATGCAAGTGTTGTGGAGAAAAAATACATTTTTGGTATCATTGTTTGTTTTAAAAATATTGATGCAGAAATAGATGGAATAAATTCACATCAAAATGTCTCAGATTTGAAGTTCTCCCAATGAATAGGATATATTTGGCAAAGTTATATAAATTTCTTCTAGTCTGATCACATTAATAATCTAACTGACTGCATATATCACAAGTTACAATAAATGTCAACTTTTTAAAAACAAAAATGCCTTTATGCTATTTTTTTCCTATTAGAAATAGATAAATGAATATTTGTTGTTTTTCCTTTCCCACCAATCTCTAGAATTTCTAACACATTTGATGGAAACTGAAATTACATACAATTGCTTTTCAAACACTGTGTTGAGAAAAATGTTTGGTTCTGGAAGACTGGTTTATAGACTGGTTTATTATAAGAGTTGTTAAATCTGTGCTGATAATCCTTTTTTAAAAACTATTATTTAACAGGCATTTACAGGGAAGAAGGAAAATGCATTCTCAAGCCTTCATCCAATGTTTACTTCTGTAAGGAAACTGATCATGCAATGGTGATTTTGGAAAATATGGACACAGATTTAGATCACAGGAACCTCTCTCCACCTGTATTGATAGCTAGTACCTTTGTGGACACTTTCAGTGAAGCCACATCAGAGGGATCTTTCTGCTCCAAAGAACTTCCTGTGATATTTTACTCTCTACTGCCATCAAACAGCCTTTCAAAGATTTGCTTTGCTGGACCAGTTCCTTGGTCATTAAGACTCTACTTTAATGGTGGTCATGGCATTGTCAAAATACTTTTAGCTATCTCCTATGATGAACCAAGAAGCTTTCATGTTTTTGTGAAAGAGAACTCTATCCAACCAGTCTTGTTTTTTTCCAGCCTTTTTTGGGAAAATGCCACAACAGGAACTAATTACTTCAATTTTCAGGAGAATCTTCTGTATGTTGCTGTTCACTGGGATGAACCTATAGAAATACATACACACAGTGCTCTTCATATTGCTTTCACCATATCAGAGAATACTGGAGAGAAAGCTCAGGCAATGCTTATTCAACAGTTGGCAAGTTTTTTACAAATTGGGCAGGAGAAAATTAGAGCAGTTTCCAGTACTTCAGGAAATGAAGACACATTAAGGATTATTGCAGACAATAGTATGAAGAGGAAATATCAGTGTCCTCCAGAAAGGTCATGCATATTCACTCATCATAGCACCAGCCGACAGGGGAGTTTGCATGTAATGCGTGGCTTGAGAGTGCTGATCCTTGAAATCAGTGATCCGTTACATGTCTTAAAATATAAGCTTGCTTCCTCGCATTCAAGTGTCAGATTAAACAGTTTGGCCAGTACGCTTATTGATGCCCAACAAACTGGGACACTTCAGCATATTCTCAGATTGCCAGTTGATTCTCTGGTGGTGATGGTTTCCTCAGCTTCAGTTCCAACAACAGAAAATTCTAGGTAAGTGTGCTGATTGTTAAATACTGATAATGTTAATGTGTCAAAACTAATATTAAAAACAAGCAGAGGATTGTTGTCCTTTCTTAGATGAAGGGCCACTGAACAGAATAGGGGATTATTTCTCAGTTACCATCCATAGTAAGCCCTCAAATAGCTTCAGAAGGGAATTCATTTGTGAATGTAAGAATACATATGACATTTTACATTATGTTCTTGTGTTACAAAGTTTGTTACCGGTAGTTTCGGTTTGTTGTTTTTGGTTATATATTCATTTTAAGATTCCATATTGTTCCACTCCCCCAGAACCTAGAAAGAATGTGGAGTTACTTCTGAATAGTTTCCTGTATTGTTCCTCACTTATAGACAGAAGCTTGCCAATTATTTGCATAAGTATAGATATACTCTGAAAATCGCTAGGGAGGAGCTGTGTTAACCCTCTTTCTCCCTACCAAACTCTCCATTCTTTGCTTCCTCTTTACCCTTTGGAATGGAACCCCTTCCTCTTGGGAATCCAGACTACATTCCACCGCATCTACTTTCACTTCAAATTAGCAACTGACATAATGGAATAATATTACAAAGTATTACCCCAAATACTGACTGAAAAAGGGCAGTAATTTTTAATAAAAGCAGATTAAAACAAAATCAAAAGTAAATGTAAAGAATTTTTATTGGCTACTCGGACATAGTTCTGTTGGAATGGGGTAGGGAGTTCAATAGATATTACTAAAAAGGCTCTTTCTGAGTTGTTTCTGACCTGTTTTATTTCTGACCTGTTTTATTTAATTCATGTCAGGTTATTTATTTATTATCTGTATCTATCATCTATCTATCTATCTATCTATCTATCTATCTATCTATCTATCTATCTATCTATCTATCTATCTATCTATCTATCTATCTATCATCTATCAATCTATATCTATTATCTATTTATCTATATACAAGCTTTAATATTTTATATTTTTAAATTCATTTTATTTTTCATTCAATCTATTCCTTGCCCACCTCTTTGTAGTAGACTGGATATGATTTTATTAAGATAATATAGCTAGGAAGAATTATATTGATCACTCACTTCATCATCCATTCTATAGAAGTTCCCTACAAGGATTCAGTAACACATTCAGACCCATGTGGTCAACCATTATTGCTGGTCAACCATGCACTAATGATACTACTAAAGACAGGTCCTGGGACAAAGTTTTTGACACAGTAGTATGATGAAGTACAAAAGGAGCAATCTGCCCATTTTGATATTTGCTCAGAATTGCACACTTCAGCAATAGGTACGGTAGGTTAAAGGTTCTGCACTGTAGAGATTGCTGTCTAGCATCATAAACATCATTTCAGAGCAAATCTAATTATGACAAAAGAGTTAAGACAAAACACCCCTTTATGCAATGATACATTTCTTGATAAAAGAGAACTAGTTCAAAAGGAAGAAATTAATGTACATTATAACAATGGCTTCTTGGATGGTTGTAACATCTCTACGGCAGCCATGATGGATTTCAACTGAGAAATGGTTGCAGCTTGTTACATTCTTTGCCTCAGAGTCTTGAGCAAAAGTAGTTTTCTTAAAAGTCCCACAAATATCACCCTTAAAATGGCTGGAGCAATTAATTGCATAGATGGGTACGTTATAGACAAACTCTCTTAATCTTATTTGAAATTGAATTAGGAATCACTGGATTATTATTTTTTTATGCACTACCTGATACTCCAAAGATGTCCAAAGACTTGGGCAGATGCAGCACTGTTCTTTGCAGTATTATTCCCTAATAAGAATATGATTTAGATATATTTGGCACCAGCAATATTGTTAATTTAAAAGGCCTTCTTTCTGGACTCAGTATTACTCAACATATTCTGAGCCACAGGTGTTTTTTATTTGGACCAGATTAACTGTGAACTCTCTTTAATTCCCTTGGGCCAAACATTCTTTCCCTAAATGGTGCCAGATCTTATGGGGAGAGTTTGTTAATGCAAATTAATTCTTCTTTAAAATTCATGTATTTGTTTTTATACAATTGTACTGGATTTCTTTATGCTTTATTCATGTAAAAATTACCATGTTAATTTGTGGTTTATATCTCTTCTAAATTTTGGAATCAGAAGTGTTGATATACACTTATCTGTAACAAAGCCATATCAGCCTGAATCTGCTTATTAATAGATATTTCCCCATTTCATAGCTATAAAATGATCAGTATCGGCCATTAATCTATTAAACTTAATAGGAACTCAAATCTCCAAAAGAGATTTTTTTTCTCTCCTCTTGTAGCTTTCCAAGACACCCTCACTTTCCCGAATTGTGATCAAAATTCAGGAAAGAAGCAATGCAGAAAAGAAACAGTGTAGACTTCTTCTTTTTTTTAATTAACTAAGTCCTACTGGAATCTTCTCCTTGTGATCTGCTCATATTACAAATGAAGTTCTAAGTTAAGGGTAACAATTCATTTAACAATTTTTGCATACTTATTTTGTCATTGTAATTCCATGTACTGAACTAATTTTACAATGGTCCAGAATGGGGGCAAACTATAAAAAAGTGCACCTTGGGGGGAAAAAATAAAATAAAATTACAGTGGGAACAGGAATATATTCTGACATGAGAACTTTTCAATCATCTTTGATTCAGTAGACTAAAAATCTATATCAGAAGTCAACATGTGTTAACAGTAACATACATTAGACCTATGAGAAGAGGAACTCTATCTCTATGTGCTAATTTAGAGAAATTAGTGAAGCAACCTGAAATTAAGACACAGTGGAGGGCGTCAGGGCCCACATGACATTTGCCATGGCCTGCTGCCTAGCACAGCTCTTTAAAGAAAGCAATAGCTAATTGGCCAAAAGCACAGTAGGTGAAGGGTTAAATACTTTAGCTGTTGGGCAGTTGGAATTTTTTATATCTTTGCTGGAGGACCTTGTGTCTGCAGGCCATAGTCACATTATCAGCTGGAAATTGGATAAGGACAGCACAATGACAAATCCAGGTTGCTTGCAATAAGGTGCTAATCCCTTTGCTTTAATATCGAAGCAGCATGTAATGATGTTTGGACATCACTCCAGTTTACTGACGACCCCACTGGGGCTTGCAATAGAAGCGTACAACCACCTAACAAGGCATCAGCTGACTGCCGTCGTCAAAGCAACGGACATTGCAATCTAATCTTCCTTCCATCCCTTCCAGCTCCCAATAAGGCCCAGGTTATATAAGTGGCCCATCGATGCTTGGTAACTGGAATCAATTAACGTTAATTCGCACAATGCTATGATGTATTGTGATCACTTTCATTTCAGGGAAGGGGGAAAGAAATGGCTATAATTCACCTAAAATGAGGTTGTCTATGGTACTGAGGTATTAATTGGGTGTCCATATTAAATGGGAAAGGAGCAGAGCAGTGAAGGAAAAGTGGAAGGATGAGTGACTCTCTTGGCTGCTATTGACCTATCAGAAGAAGACAGTGCCCTTTTCCTTTGCTTTTATCTATTACAGTTTTCCCTATTGCGTGTCAAGTTGATGTATTATAAAAAATTCATTTGGTGACCTTTCACCCTCTTTGCAGATTAAACAATTTCACCAAGATGGCATCATTAAGAGGGCCTTGCATTTAATGATGATTTCTCTAAAAGGCCACGGAGATTCGATTTTAAGCTAACAGATTTATTGCACTATTATAACATATCGTAAAAAATTCTACCACCTACGGTCTAGTTTTAGGTTAGGAAACTGTTAGGAGTTTATGCGGAGTTTAAAAGCGGTATTACCTTGGGATATGCTGCTGCACCAATTGGCACATTCTCTCCCATGGCACAATCTTGTTTATGTTTAATAAGTTATTGTTCCTCAGGTGCTAAATTTAAGGGGCAAAGTAGAGACCTGCCTGGATCCACTTTTTAAGAGTCCAAATTAGATATTTAGGCCTGTAAAACTGTCAGAGTAAACCACAGTTTTGTTAATCTGTACAACATACAATTTGAGTTAAACTTAATGCTTTGAGGGAGCAAAAAAAGAGCCATCTGGTTACCATTAGCAACCACAGAATGGCTGGAAGGGACAGACCACTCTGGGGTGAGAGACAGAGGGAGGTGGAATTCTACCATGGGAACAAACTCATTTGTTCTGAAGCTCATTTGTAAACACAAGTATTGTTCTTTCCATTATCACCCAAACCTTTGTGCTTCAGAATGAGAAGATATATCTAGTACCAAGAAGAAGATGAAGGGGGGGGGCAGCAAAAATGGTTTTAGCCAATACAAGATAGACTGACTGGCACTGTTGCCTACTAAGAAAGACTCTACTAAAAAAAGAAAGGAGTCTAACCAAAAACTGGATAAAATGACCAGGAATATAGAACATCCTATAGGAATATTCTTGCTCGGTGAATATCTGAACAGAACAGAATAACAGAGTTGGAAGGGACCTTGGAGGTCTTCTAGTCCAACCCCCTGCTTAGGCAGGAAACCCTATACCACTTCAGACAAATGGATAGAAGAAATCAACTTAAAAATTTCAA
>QLTV01002975.1:3744188-3766393 GCA_003457575.1 Thermophis baileyi | reverse complement strand
TACCCTCAGGTGCTTTGGAGAATAGCTTGACTCCCTCTTCTTTGTGGCAGCCCCTGAGATATTGGAACACTGCTATCATGTCACCCTTAGTCCTTCTTTTCATTAAACTAGACATACCCAGTTCCTGCAGCCGTTCTTCATATGTTTTAGCCTCCAGTCCCCTAATCATCTTTGTTGCTCTTCTCTGCACTCTTTCTAGAGTCTCAACATCTTTTTTACATCTGGCAACCAAAACTGGATGCAGTATTCCAAATGTGTCCTTACCAAGGCATTATAAAGTGGTATTAACACTTCATGTGATCTAATAGATATCTAATATATCTAATAACCTATTTTTTGCTAACATTGGTTTCTTGGCTTTTTAAAACTGAGCCTTCAAATATGATCGGAATCAATTACCAGACAGTGTCTTTCATTCTTGATAGAACAGTTAAGATACTGTATGTATGTGTGTGTACACACACACACACACACACACAAAATCAAAATTAAAAAGATATTACAAGGGGAACATTAAAAACCAAATGCTTCATCCATACCCTTGTATGAATCCTATTAAAAATTTTAGGCCTTTACAAGTAGGGAAAAGATTGTCTTCCAGTCTATTACTACTGAATTTGGTCCTTGATCTCATTTGCCTAATCTCAAAAAAGTAATGTCTTGAAAACCTAAAGCAATTGGTTTGAGAAAGATGGAAAATCCAGTTTCCAGAATTCCATCTCTTTCCATTCAGATTCCATCATACTGATTCCAGTGTGAATTCCCAATACCCATAAAAGGATTACATCTTAATATGGGATTAAAATAGTTTTTTAAAGAGAAACAAGAGAACAAGTTTTTTAAAGAGACAGAGAAACAAAAGAAACAAGAAGGTCATTGCAATACTTATATTGAGGTTAAAGCAAATTTGCAAGTGCAAAATGCATTCTGCCACCAGGGGGCACTATCTTTTTCACAAGAGATGGAAGAAAAATTGGTACTTTCTGTTCAATTTATAAAGATTGGTAGATATAGCAAAAAGGGCAGCGATCTATTAATACGTGAAAGGGTTAGATTGGATGCAAGGAACTGATTCTGCTTGCTTAGACTAGAGGGTTTGGAATTGGAAGGAATGTCTCATTCTTGCCCCCTGGATTTGTCCTTGAAATCCTTACAGAAAATTATCCATCTATATGCATTTTAAAATTTACTATTCAATCATATGTTTTTAAATTTAATACACCACATTTTTCATCTATCATCTCTCTCTCTGCAATAGTGGTGAATCTCTCTCTCTCTCTATTTCTCCATCTCTGTATCTTCTTTCTATTTACATTCTCTATAATGAATTCATAATAGTAGAAATTATGTTTGGTTAGATAAAGCCATTTGGTATTAAAACCCGTAATACTATTTTTCTGCCTTTGCAAAGGCAATGGGATTTCCAAGTTCCTTCCTTCAGATAGCAGCCCCAGGTGCTGAATGCCTACACTCAAATAACATGGATAATAACTACCCTGTGTATTCCCTAATGATTTATAGTCAGTTACTCATAGTTCTTGGCTTTCAAATGCTTTTTTAGGTGGAGACAGGAGAAATAAAATGATGTATTGACATTCTTATTGAGGGCTGATAGAACTGATTCATATTGAAACTATTTTCTTGAACAGAAAATTCTTTTTTTAAATATGACCACTCCAACTGGGGGAAAAATCTGTTAAATTACATGCCTCACTAAAATAGTTTTTCTGTTTATGTATGATAAATTTCAATAGTAGTTCTAAGAAGTCCTATATATAATTCTCTCCTAATATTCTGCAACCCACTTTTCTATTCTGCTATATTATTCCTAAATAGGTATATCAGAAAGTAATAGGTGTTTAAACCAGCCATTTTATTTTGCCTCCTCCTGTAATTTGCAAGGGCAAAATCCTTGCAGACAAAGAACGTGGTAAAAGCTTCAGAACGCAAAGGAATTCTGTTAAAGAAATTGAGTTAAACTAAAGTGAATTGGCTCTCAATAAATCCATTGTTTGTTTTAAAGCAAACACCAGGAGAACTGAATAAATAGCTTTTATACTTTTCACTTTCATTTTGAGGCAATATCAAACCCCAAGTTACCACTCTGTAGCAGTGGATTAGAAGCATATATAAAAAGGATAATGACAAAAAGAATTGGAAAGGATGTGAGGCCATGTGGGCCCTAAATGAAGCATATTTTTATTCAAATGCGAAAGATATTCCCAAGGTGCTTCAGATTTACTCCTGGAATATAAACTTAGTGGGGTGCCTATATACTGTACATGGTACAGCTAAAAAAAATAAAGAATCACAGTGTTGTTAAATAAATATAGTCAACCCAACTACTGCATGTAATGCACATTATGAGAAGAATATTTTAGCTGTATAATGGAAGAGGAAAAGTTTCTTCAGAGTTCTATGCCACTTCTATGTATCTTGCAAATTAATTGGATTTGGTATTTGACATTCTTTTAGTTCTGAGGCGTGCTAACTAGATAGATATTGTTCACACATTCTTTCTCCGGGTGTTTGGTGACAATTTCAATTTTTATTTATTTATTTATAAGATTTATTGGCCGTCCATCTTACCACTTATTTATTTCTGAAATAACCAGCATTAATCATGGTTTTCTTTTCTTTTTAATGTATTTTTCCTTGATGAAGAAATGGAAGGAGCCCAACTTCATGGAGTTGCCTCTATGTTCGTCCTTACAGCATCTCTGTCTGGATTCAACCCTCCAATGGAGTGGTGGAAAGGCCACTTCTGAGGCAACCACAAATTATTTTTCTGGACAAACAGGTATGAAATTCCAAGACATACACTTCATACTTTAGGTTAGAAACTAATGTAGGATCTAGGGCTCCTAGATTTATTTATTTTTTAAAAATCTTGACCTTCTTGGATATTGTTATAATTAGGTAAAATTGGAATATGTTGTAATGAGAGGGGAAATAAAGGAAATTCCAGATAAATTGGCCAACAGGCTCCACACAATCTCTTCATTTTTAGCCTTTCAGAAATAATATTAATTGTAGCTCAGGAATCTTGCATTTCTACTACTCTCCCCAATAGCTGCCAAAATTTGTTGTAGGTTCCCATTAATGTTACCTACCATTCCCACTGTTTCCACAACTCCATCTTTATTAAGGATTGCCAGTGTTTTATTCATGACACCACATACATGCACACACACACAGGCACACACACAAACACACACACACACACACACACACACACACACACACACACACTTATATTCAGACAATATAAGTATCTGTTAATATTATTTTAAAGAGAGAGAGAGAGAGAGAGAGAGAGAGAGAGAGAGAGAGGGAAAAGGAGAGAGGGAGAGAGAAACAGAGTATCTACAAATTTCAATATAATTTCCTTTTATCCTCTTTGCAACTGATAGCAAATTTTCTGCAAGACATTACATGAAGCTTAAAATTAGCAGAAGACTTGTTTACCCTTCATAGAAGGCAGAAACCTTGGAAGACATGGGGAGTGAGGCTGGATTACTTAATCTGAGATTATGCAGGCCTCCTCTCTTCTGCAACTGCTGGTTTAGACAATTCTCTCTGCTCCTCATTTACAGACTGTACATTTTAAACAATATCACTGATATATGCTACTTATATTAAAAGAGGCCAGTGTCAACAATGACTCTGGCAAATATTTGCCTTCAATTTACAAGAATAACTACAGGGCAGTGATGGCTATTTTATATTTTTGCTGCCTGAAGCCATAGCAGAATAAAACAGAATGTGAAACTCAGCCCAGGGTACTATCGGATTAGCAGCAGAGATGTTTCTCGTGTAAAAGGAAAAAAGATAGTTTGATGGCTCCAATATTACTTGACTAGCTACGTTGAATAGCATGAATTGATATACTTCATTAAAATCACTTTTTTTTACTCAAAAGCTGTGAAACAGAGAAGAAAGTGAAACTGAAACAGTCCTGATTTGTTTTTCTAGTAAGCCGCCTTCAGTATTTATGGAGTCATTTCCAGAGCAATTTATTGTATTTATTTCTATTTGTCCTTTCATAATACAATACTTTAACACTACTTTCCTAAACAGTTTTAAGAGAATATTGCAATTAACATATGAAGTTTTGTTCTATAGATTTTTTTTTAATGTTCAGTTGATTAGCCCTGTAATAGTAAAAGTAAAGTTTTACTTAGTAAAAGTATCAAAGATAAAATGACAAATAACAACAGATTCTTTCTTTCTTTCTTTCTTTCTTTCTTTCTCTTTCTTTCTTTCTTTCTTTCTTTCTTTCTTTCTTTCTTTCTTTCTTTCTTTCTTTCTTTCTTTCTTTCCTTCCTTCCTTCCTTCCTTCCTTCCTTCCTTCCTTCCTTCCTTCCTTCCTTTTTCCTTCCTTCCTTCCTTCCTTCCTTCCTTCCTTCCTTCCTTCCTTCCTTCCTTCCTTCCTTCCTTCCTTCCTTCCTTCTTTCCTTCCAGGGACGGAGAATTGTGCCTTTAGGTTTCCCTTCCAAACCATGGATTGTGACAGCTTACCTCAAAAACCGCCCAGAAATGATGTTGAAAGGTTTGGATATGCATCACTGATATGAAATGAACAAAAGAATAGCAATATAAGAAGCTAGAAATAGGAGGACACCCACCAAATGCAAAATTATCAAGCAACTACAATCAAGCACTGCAGATATATACACTTGTTGAACTAGAAATGGCTCCATTTATCAACATAACCTAAATAAGAAATCCCCTGCTGGGATGCTGAGGACTATTGTAGCTGAGCTTCAGATATCCAGATAACTACTGAATGGCAGCAGAGTTAGGATTTTCTGCATTCTTTCCTTCCATCTTGTAGTCACTTGGATTTATGGAATCCAGATCTGAAAGCTTTAGGGGAGCCACCATTAAGAAAGTCTTTACAAATATTCTCTTACCTGTGAAGGCAACATTTATTACAAGAGAGGTCTTATATTAAAAGATGAGCAAATTCATGTGAGGGAAAATAGCAAATAACCAGATGTCATGCCACGTAACATTTCAAAGACAATAAGTGGTAATCTGAAGAGTGTTCAGAAATGGAATGCCAGTAAGTTCAGTATCTGTCTTGTAAACCCAAGAACTGCTCAAACTTTGGTGTCATATGAACAAGGTACTTAAAACTCGCATGGACTCATAATAGTCTGCAACTCTACCATCCTTCATCTATAGCTATTATTTTTAATTTTTTTTATCAGTTTGGGTGCTGCCTCAGTCACTAAAATAATTCCATGCAGCTTGAAGAGACTCAAGACACCATCTTTAGCCAGCTAGAGATCTCTCTTAAAAAATACCAAATTGGCATACTTCATCCAAGATCAATAAAATGTTTAGAAATTTTGTCTGAATTCCATAAAGCACATATCAATACTACAAAGGTTCTACTGCAGTAGATAGCAATAGCACTTAGACTTATATACCGCTTCACAGTGCTTTACAGCCCTCTCTAAGCGGTTCACAGAGTTAGCATATTGCCCCCAACAATCTGGGTCCTCATTTTACCCACCTCGGAAGGATGGAAGGCTGACTCAACCTTGAGCCTGGTGAGATTCGATCTGCTGGCAGCCGGTGATCAGCAGAAGTAGCCTGCAGTACTGCACTCGAACCACTGCGCCACCACGGCTCAAAAGATTCTAAGTGAAATGTTCTTTAGCCTCTTACGTCTTGGGATTTCCAGCAACAAACGATTTGGCAGGATTCTTCCTTTGTACAGTTTGACAGGACAAGATAAGGACCTAGAAAGTGAATATTCTTTTTCTGCCAAAGTTATGTTGCAAAAGCAAATATAGGGTAGAACAGTGATCTCAATGATTTCAGTGTAAAAAGGGCAGAAAGGGTTAGTGTTAAAGTCTGCCTCTCCTTCCCACTCAGACTTAATTAAACCCTTAAGAGAAAAACATGCTGAATGATTTGAAGTATTTTTGCCTCTTTCAAAATGGTGGCTACTAGGTATTAAGTACAACCCATAGTGACACCACCACCTGTGCTTGCTGAGCTATTGAAAAACAAGAAGTAAATAAGCGTTGTCAGCAGCCCACAGAGCTGCTTCCCATTGTGTACCAATTTGAAGATGCAAGTGGACTTTGCAGATGTGAGCCCTGACCATGCTAAATATACCCTTCCAAGGGCTTTGTAAGCCAGATAGGTAGATATGTGGCTGACAGAGAATAGAGAAAAGGAATTCAGTATGCAAATGTCTTTCAATTATACATTTAATGATCCCCAGTGCCCCCCTTGTGGTCTTTTAAGCAATGAATGTAATGGCCTTATTGCTGTGACTGACATTAACCTTGGCAGTTGCTCAGCTGGATTAAACTGGCCTTGTGCCAAGGAAGCCAATGAGGTAATTGTGATTTACACGCTGGCTGATGACATCAACCGCACTGCTCATTTCTAGTGGACATTTGTCTACTAGGAAAGAATGGTAAACACCTGGAGCATTTTGCCCTGGACAGGTGCTGAATTGAGATACTAACAATTTGTCATAGCCTTGACAACCATCCAGACAATAAGATACTTCATATGCAATCTCTTGAATAACTCAGCATCATTATTTATTATACAATAATTTTTCTTAATTTTTTTTTCCTGAATTACGAAATTACCGGTACTTTTTCTTCTTCGTTCCAAACGAAAATATATTAGTCCATGAAAGAAGGAATGGAAAGAAGAAAACTAATGGAAGAAGAAGGCTCAAATAAAGGACAGTCACTAAACAGGATTGAGGCTGTGGGGGTGGGGGAAAGCATTCTTTAAAAGAAACATACATCAAATTAATGGACAATAAACTCCAGGAATAAAAGAAGAGTGCTGTGCAGATGTTCGCTATGTAATCATTTGCTGCATTTATTCCTTTGACAAATGCCCAAACCTATAACAATTATAGATTGTTGTAACTAGCATTTCAAGAAAATGATCTGCCACACATACTCAGCCTGCTTCATCTGACAGCCGCCAAACTGCTTTTTGCAAAGTAGTTTAGCTCCAAATTAGCTCTCTACAGCATTAAATACCAGCTTGCCAGGATATCTTTGAGATGAATACCATATATATCCATAATATTCTGGGACTTGAAGCATATGTGCCAGAAAGCTGAGATCACCTCCTTTTGAAAATACAGTATATATTACTCTGAGGTTCATGTCAGTCTCAGAAATGTCAGTCTTAAAACCTCCCAGTGATGCTGATGTTAGGATGCTTTGGAAAATTGGCACTTCTATAAATTGAGAATGTTATGAGTGGTCAAGATGTTATGATATCCAAATAATTATATGATAATTTAAGATGTGGAAATCCCAAATTTCAACAGAAAACCATGTGTTCATAGAAATTGTTATTTCTTTTTTCCCCCCTCTTAAAAAACATTGCTCTTTTTAAAAAAAAAAACAAAAAACCCCTGAGTTTGCCCCACAGCAATGATATAAAAAATATATGAAAAAATTGTGACGTTATATCTAAAAATTTAATCTCTTACTTCAGTCTTATAACAACAGTGTAGCTTTTAGCTTTCTAAAATACCTATATCTTTAGTCTTCCTGTATGTACTGCAAAGTCTTAATGTGGCAAGCCCATCTGTATTAATGCATTGTGTTGTACATGAGGTTGTTCCCTGAAGATCACACCTGGAAACTTCAATTGGTCTAGACTGCAGCAGTGTGCGTAGTAATGTGGCCCCCTACGTTTGCCCATGTAAACCTCTGTTGTGTGAAATGGACTGGCTTCCAGTTTCTTTCCAGGTGCAATTCAAGGTACTGGCCATCACCTTTAAAGCCCAACATGGCACAGGGCCTGGCTATCTGCAGGTCTGCCTTTCCTTAAGGACATCTACCAGTCATACAATACCATGTCAGATAGGATGGGCATGATTCTAGTCCTTTCCCTAAATGTTGTCATCTGTTGAGAGCTATGAAGCATGCCTTTTCCATTGGAGCCCCTGCCCTATGGGACATTCTACTTCCTCAAATTTGGCAGCCTCCACCCTTTTAGTCTTCTGTAATTTTTAAAGAATGGGCAAGCATTGGGAGAAAATTAGGTGACTGTACATTAGAACAGATCAGCAGGTTATTGTTTTATCATTTTGAAATGTTTTTATATGTCTTTTAATTTCTTATTGGGAGCCATCCAGAGATAGTTAAAAGATGAGTGGCTATATAAAAGTTTTAAATAAATACTATACTTCTGTGTCAGAAGCACCGAAGCACTTCTGTGATGAAAAGATCAGCTGGTGACATCATCATTGCCCAGGAAATGCCCAATTGAAGGCTCCTTTCGTGTCCCTGTTAATGAGCCCACTGAAGTGGTACCTATTCATCTATTCACGTTTGCACACTTTCAAACTGCTAGGTGGGCAGGAGCTGGAGTGAAGGACAGGAGCTCACCCCGTCACACAGCAGCACTGGTCTTGAACGTGGGCTTGCTGATTGTCAACCCAGCGTTATAACCACATGAGCCATCTCGCCCCCCATTTTAAATAAATAAATTGAGGCAAGGATGTCCATTAAATCCAAATGACTATTAAATCTAAATTTATATAATTGGCTTTTACATTATTTGTAACAGTTTCCATCATTTGTGCAAATTTGATCTGTTGCATTCAAAGTCCATTAAACAGAGGTCGCTAAATTGAGATTTCACCGTAATATCCTATTGCATGGAAGAAAAAGGTAGATTATCTTCATTTATTATGTTGAGTTTTCTAAAATATAATAAATTATTCAAACTCCACTAGCCATATTTTATGGTTAATTGATTTACTAAACAATTTACTAAACATTATATATATATATATAGTATCTTACTTACCTTTCTCTTCCAATGTTTAAAATAATTGTCACTATCGTACATGAAGTTCAATAGGAGTTAATAATCCAAGTATGGATATAAATTATTTTCAGGTAACACAAGAGTAAAGGTCCAAGATGGACAGGCTAGCTTTCAGAATTTGATTGTGTCCAGCTCTTGCTCCGACTGCCACCTCATTTTCAAAGTTACTTCTCCTCCAGGTAAGATGCTTATCTAGGAAAAAGTCTAATGGATATCATATAATAAACATTTTCTGAAATTAAGCAGGCAATGGATAAGATCAAAGTCTTCCTATAACCTGCTCTTGTGCTTTCTCAGGGATATCAAAACTGTATTGTCTGTGTGTATTTTATTTATTTCATTAAATTTATATGTTGCCAATTGTATATACATATACAGCATATATACATGCAAAATAATAATCTTATTAGTAATGGTTTTTAAGAAATTATAAAAACATATATATTTGTATTTCAGTTTATTAACATCTTCAAATCCAAACTGCACAATAGTTCATTTATACTAGAAATGGTGATCAATTTGTAAAACTTTTCATTTTAATGGTGTAGTATTTATGTCTATCTGTATCCACCTACATACCTATTTTATAGCAGATTTGGTTTTTTTTTAATCAATTTAGATAGATCAATATTTCAACTTCTAGTGTGAAATGAAGTCTGCTTTTGCATGTTTCTAGATGGATTCCAACGTTCTACAGATGGCATTTGTCACCAGCAAGAATGGCAAAGATGTTCCAAAACACATCGCCAGCGTGCTGGAAATGTAAATAAGATACCGGGTTCCTATTACCATATGTGGTAGACCTGTCCAATGGCAAAAAAATATTGGTTAAAGATAAAAAGGTGGTTAGAAGAAATGACAACACAACAAATAGATTTAACACCAGAATTGTTCTTGCTAGGTATTTTACCAGGAAAATATAATAAAAGAATTACATACTTAATATTACATGTGATAATGGCAGCGAGAATTATGTACGCACAAAATTGGAAAAACCGAAATATACCTATAGATGAAAATGTAATAAAGAAAATATTAGACTGTGCCGAAATGGACAGGTTAATGATGAAAATTAAGGATAAAGAGGAAACAGAGTACTATTTAACTTGGGACCTATTTTATAAATGGTTAGAGAATAGCAGAAGTTAGTAATTTATAATTAAGGACGATCAATAAAATAAAAGTAAATAAATAAATAAATAAATAAATACATATATACATACATACAAACAAACAAACAAACAAACAAACAAACTCTGGCATAGAAAAGAAAATCTTGGCACTTTCTAGAGAGGCCAGACAAAGACAAGCACCACTGATAAACCCTCCACTGTGGACATAGGAATGTTTTAGAAACTAATAGTAATACATCAAACCCATGAAAAGGGGGGTTTCAAGTTAAGCTTGATTCCAGGAATTTTCTTCACACACATATACATACATACATACATACATACATACACACACATATATAATACCATAAGCAATATTATTATTGGATTATATTTGATTATGGATTAAATTGTATAGGGCGATTAGAAGGGAAGATTACATTGTATGTATTATTCTCATATTATGAGAAAAATGGTTATAATTATGGTGTGTATAAAACTATGTGTATTTAAAAGAGATGTGATACAGACAGTACACTGCCGTTGCAGAAATGGAAACGTTATGTATAACAAAGGAAAATGCATAATAAAAACAATTTTAAAAAGTTGTAAAACTTTTCATTAATTGTGTAGTATTTATGTCTATCTGTATCCATCTACATACCTATTTTATAGCAGATTTGGGTTTTTTATCAATTTAGATAGATCAATATTTCAACTTCTAGTGTGAAATGAAGTCTGCTCTTGCATGTTTCTAGATGGATTCCAAGAGTTGGAAAAGCAGATTCACGCATTAGGTAAACCCAATGTAATAAGAGAATTTTCCCCATTTTCTTTGCTTTTTATCTCGGATAATTCAAATTAAAAGAGAAACATAATTAGTCCTAGATTTAATTCCTTTAGTTCAAAGAAACATTTCTTCCCTAGTGCAAATAAGCCATGTGTCAGGCCTGGAAGCCAGATTTTACCTTTTGTATTCAGGCCTGCCACAATTTCTACTGTGGGAAAATGGGAGGGGGGATTATATGGAGTAGGTGATATGTAGTAGTCTAAATAACATTCTTTCTAGAAAGTCAAAGCCGCTGTGCCCTGCAACTGTGATGAAGTGACTGGGAGGCATCTTCAGTTTTGGATGGTGCCTGATTGGATCGTGTGATGGACATGTGGGTGCTGGGCAGGGACTTGAACTTTCTTTTGGGTGGAGAAAACCCGGAAGCTTTCAGATTTGGGTTTTCCCAAATGTGCCCATATGACATCTCTAATAAAATGGAGCTTTGAGGAAATCCATAAGCCTCGGAGTCTTATTGCGTTGGGGGTGTTACTTGGAACCCTGACATTAACCCAAATCTCTTTCTAAACTAACGCAGCTCTCCCTGAACTTCAGGGTGCTGTCCAGGGTCCTTAGCCCCAAGCATCGACCCAAGCCTGGGTGATGCGAAGACTCAGGGAAGACAGAGAACAGAGGAGAACCGGGAGCAGATGATGGAGCCTACTGGATCAAGCGGCAAAGCCCCAGGGGAGCCGAGCAGTGAGCTGGATTTGCAGAGCGGAGCGCTTGGCTGAGACGCGTGCAGCTGGCGCCCCATGATCTAAGCTCGGCCGACAAAAGCCCATCGGGAGAGCCACCGGAGGGATTCAGGACCGCAACACCCTGAAGAAGGGAGCGATGCCTACCCGCCCCAGGTGAGTCAGGACCACATGGTCCCCTGGGCCCGACCCAAACTCAGAGCATGGGGATCCCCCCGATCACTCCCAATGGGATGAGCAACGGCTGCCTGCAACCCCGAGCGTTGAGCCGTGGGCAGCTCGGGGCTCATATCGAGGGCCATGACTGGCTCGACTCCCCGTGGACCTGCGCCACCCCACCGCTGCAGCCGCCAGAACCAACGGCGCAGGGGAAGGATGGCTATGCGGTCGGCAGCTGGGTGAGCCCACCGTGGGTTTTCGCTTCCCAGCCACCACCACCGCCGAGTCTGTCGCTGCCTGGAGGGAATGGCTATGTGATCTGCGGCTGGGTAAATCTGCCAGGGGTTTTCACTCCCCAGCCACCGCAGCCGCCACCGGCTCCCATGCTGCCCGAAGGGAATGGCTACGCAGTCGGCGGCTGGGTGAGCCCACCGTGGGTTTTCACTTCCCAGCCACCGCCGCTGCCGCCGAGTCCGTCGCCGCCTGGAGGGAATGTCTTTGCGGTCTGCGGCTGGGCAAATCCGCCATGGGGTTTCACTCCCCAGCCACTGCAGCCACCACTAGGCCTGATGCCGCCCAGAGGGAACAGCTACACAGCCTGCGGCTGGCCGACTCCGCCAGGAGTCTTCACCCCACCCCCGCCGCCGGAGCCTGGGCGGCCTGAAGGAAGGGGCAAAGCGAGCTGCGATCCACCGAGGATCTTCGCCCCACAGCAGCCAACCCCGGGGCCGGCCCAACCTCTCCACCAGCCGCCCGCTTCCCATCCACCCAGGCCCCTGCGGCCATGGGAAGTGCCCACCACGCCAGTAAGGGAACACAGCGAAAGCCGTGGGATCCCCGAATGGCAGGGCATGAACAAAGCGGATCTCGAGGAGCCGGGGCCAACGAGTGAAACCCCTTCACCCTCTTCATCGGCCACACCGCCGCGAAGCCCGCATTGGCGGCCGGAGAGCCAGCTCAGCAAGCCCCTGCAGGGCGAAGTGGAGGAAAGGCTGGAAGAGACAGCCAAAAGGGGAGATTCCCCTTCAAATGGCGCCTGCCAAATCGACGACCCCTCACCAAAGGCAAGGGGAAAGTGCTGAAGGGAAAGCCCCTCCAGTTGACCAATCTACCTGGGAGGCCTGCAGAACTGCCAGAAGTTCCTGCAGGAGGACCCAAACTGAAGGTTCCTGATCCCAGACAGAGCCACTGGAAGCCCTGCCCCAGCAGGGGCTGGGACCAGAAAGGAGGGCCCCCCACCTCAACCAGGCCCTTGCCTCCCAGACCGGCCCTTCCTCCAGCAACAGAGGCAAGCCTCCCCAACTCAACAGGGCAAGGCCGAAAGCTGCATGAGAGAAGGGAGGGAGGGAGATTTGCCAAACAGGCAGCAGAGGCTCCACTCCATCCTCCAGACAGCGATGGAGATCCAACCGGAGAAAGCATGCCAAAACTGGTCGAGGGGAGCAGTGGGGAGGATGATCCAATGATCAGAGAAGCTGTCTGTCCCTTTGCTATCAAAGCCAGTATAGTAGTCCCAGAAACGGGGGTCCAAGGGGAAGTAGAAGCTGTCATGGACACCGGTTGCACACGATGCCTAATCAGCCTCTCCATAGTTGAGCAGTTGGGCATACGTATGAGGCCCCTTACACATCCCATCCGCTTTGAACAAAGTGATGGGATGCTGATTGGCAGGGCTCCTGCCACACTAGTCACTGACTGGAGATTGGTCGTCACTGAGAACTCCTCCATTTTGCCCCATAGTTGCCCCAAAGATGATCGACTCAGTCATACTGGGACTTGCATGGCTTGATAAGTGGGGCCTCACCATCTCTTGGGAGGACAGCTACAGGAAAGTAAACATCGGTGTTGGGCCATTGCCACCTGTGAAACAGGACCATCACCTAACAGTCACAACCCTGAAAGAGACCAGCAGGCCCAAACCCGCAGCCCCGGCCACCGACAGCCTACCTGGTAGTCAGCAAGTGCCAAAAGAATACCGAGACCTATCAGGGGATTTTAGTGAAGAGGACTGCAACTTCCTCCCCCCTCACTGCCCGCTAAACTCCCCAAGCCAAAAATGTACTCCATGACTCCGAAGGAGATGGAGGAATTAAGGAAGTACATAGATGCCAATCTGGTACGGGGTTTCATCCAGCCCGCAAAATCCAAGGGGGCAGCCCCGGTGCTTTTCAAAGAGAAAAAAGACGGGGGGGGGGGAAGGCTTTGCATTGATTTTCGTGGGATTAATGCCGTGTGCATGGGAACACCTATCCCCTCCCCCTCATGAAGGACATGCTAAACCACTTATCGAAGGGCAAGGTGTTCACCAAATTGGACTTAAGGGAAGCATACTATCGCATAAGAATCAGAGAAGGAGACAAGTGGAAAACTGCATTCAACTGCCTGCTCGGCAGCTTCCAATTTAGAGTCATGCCATTCGGCTTGCAGGGAGCCCCCGCAGTATTCATGCAGCTAATCAATGAAGTGCTACATGAGCACCTATATCAAGGGATCCTTGTTTACCTTGACGATATTCTCATATTCAGTGAAACTCTGGAGGAACACGTAAAGCTGGTATGACAAGTACTGAAAAAAACTCCTCGCCGCCAAGCTTTACGCCAAACTGTGAAAATGTGAGTTTCACAAAACTTCCCTGGATTACCTAGGCTACCAGATTTTCAGTGGAGGCATGGAAATGGACCCAGGAAAAGTGAAGATGGTGCTCGACTGGCAACCCCCACGCATGCGCAAACAACTTCAAAGTTTCCTGGGGTTTGCCAACTTTTACAGGCAATTTATCCTGGCTTTCGCAGAGGTCGCCCTAGCCCTGATGGAACTGCTAAAAACGGGGTCTTCTCCAGCAAAGCAAAAGCCAAGTCAGCCAATTGCTTGGACAATGGACTGTCAAAAAACCTTTGAGAACCTAAAAAGACTTTTTGCCCAGGAGCCGATCCTTCAGCACCCGGATCCAGAGCAACAATTCATCATACAAGCTGATCAGGGGTGGGTTCTACTTACCTTCCCCACCAGTTCGCATCGTGACGGAAGTGCACGTTTTGTGCGCTACGGCACAGCCACAACTCTAAGCTGGCCGGTCACTTTGGATTCCTGAAAACCCTGCACCTCGCTAGAAGGCAATTCTGGTGGCCAAAGATGAAAGCAGAAGTGGAAGACTACGTAAAGAGCTGTGCCACATGTGCTGCAATGAAGATGAGACCAGGAAAAACCCCTGGACTCCTTCAACAAGTGGCAAGCCCCAGTAGACCTTGGGAAGAAATCGTAATGGACTTCATAGCTGAACTCCCAGAGAGTGGGGGGAACACAGTAATCTGGACAGTAATTGTCTTGTTCTCCAAGCAAGCCCACTTCACTGCTTGCTCCGGACTGCCTTCTGCAAAGAAATTGGCTAAACTGTTCATCAAGCATATCTACTGCCTGCATGGAATACCCCGCCGAATCATCTCAGACCGAGAAGTCCAATTTACGGCCAAATTCTGGAGAGAGTTCCTGAGATCCGTTGGGTCCACATAAGGGCTTAGCTTGGCTTTTTATCCGAGTACGAACGGCGTGGCAGAACATGCGAACGCAATGGTGGAACAATACATAAGATGTTATGTGGATTACCAACAAGAAAACTGGGCGGACCTGCTACTGTTTGCGGAGGTGGCTTACAATAACGCAGTGCACAGCAGCATCGGATTAACCCCGTTCCAAGTCACCAGCGGCATGGAGTTTGTCCCCATGCCTGAACTGCCCAGAGAACCCCCCTCCTCCATGTCTTTAGTAGAATGGATGGAGTCTTTGAAAAAAGGGTGGGAAAATACTAAGAAAGCACTGTCAGACGCTGCAGAGGAATATAAGAAGCAGGCAGACAAGCACCGCTCCCTTCAACCCCGCTTCCATGTAGGAGATAAGGTGTTCCTCTCAACCAAGTACATATGGTTGCGACTGCCTAGCAAGAAGTTAGGCCCAAAATTTTTAGGTCCTTTCCCAATAGTGAAGATAATCAACCCAGTAACAGTTCAACTGAGCCTGCCTCGCATTTTGGGGGAAATTCATCCGGTGTTTCACTGTAGCATGCTGAAACCAGCCTTTGAATCTAGGTTAAGACCTCAGACCCAACCACCTCCTCCTCCTGTAGTCATACAAGAAGAGACCCACTATGAGGTGAAGAAAATTTTGGATTCTAGACTGTATAGGGGTCGTTTACAATATTTAGTGCATTGGAAAGGGTACTCTTTGTCTGAAGCCACCTGGGTCAAGAGTTGGAATGTGAAGGCAGATAGGCTGATTAAGCAATTCTATGATAAGTACCATGATAAGCCAAAGGGTACCCCTGGGGGGAGGAGAGGTGGTTAAGAGCATGATTTTAACCCCCTGATTATTCTCGTTACAGGAGCTGCTTCTTTTCTGAGGGGGGCAGCCTGTCAGTCCTGGGAGCCATATTTTAACCTTTTATATTCAGGCCTGCCACAATTTCTACTGTGGGAAAATGAGGGGGAGATTATATGGAGTAGGTGATATGTAGTAGTCTAAATAATATTCTTTCTAGAAAGTCAAGGCCGCTGTTCCCTGCAGCTGTGATGAAGTGACTGGGAGGCATCTTCAGTTTTGGATGGTGCCTGATTGGATCGTGTGATGGACATGTGGGTGCTGGGCAGGGACTTGAACTTTCTTTTGGGTGGAGAAAACCTGGAAGCTTTCAGATTCGGGTTTTCCCAGATGTGCCAATATGACATCTCTAATAAAATGGAGCTTTGAGGAAATCCATAAGCCTCGGAGTCTTATTGTGTTGGGGGTGTTACTTGGAACCCTGACACCATGTTGCTGTAATTTTAACATGAAGATAGTGCACTTATATATTGCTAAAATGAAACTCAAGAGTACATCTATATCAATAAACTATGTAAGATAATTTCAGAATAGCTTTTTTCAGTATTTGGGTCAAATGAGAAATTCATTGAGCTCTAGAAAATTCATAATGAACTCATTCCATCTTAGAAATTGGATGTGGAATTTTAAATTTGGTGGGTATGGAGAAAAATATGATGAAAAGCTTGGGTAATGGTTACGCTGATTTCTTATTGGGGGTTCTATTTTTTTTTTTGTACCTCAGCTATGTGTGAGTCTGAATGTGTGTCTCATTTTTATAGTAAATGTGTTTTAATGATTTTTTTTTACTGTTGTTAGCTGCCCAGAGCCATGAATTTGAGATAGGTGAATGTATAAATTGAATAATTGAATTGAATAGATGAATGAATGAATGAATGGCAGAAATATGGAAGGTTTCTGTGTATAGTATTGATTAATGAGTGACAGAGCAATTTATATTGGTTCAACATGTTGTCAAAACATTTATCAAGAGACATAATTCATTTTACATATGAAATTCTTAGCATACCTGTCATAGGAGATCTTTCACTTTTCCTACTGACGAGTATCTTGCAAAAGGAAAGGTAAAGAGCAACCCACTTTTATCCTAGCCATTGGCAAGCCACCTTGTTTCTCAGAAAATAATTATATCAAGAAGAGACCAACTTTTCACCCTTGCTCCTGCCAAACAAAGAAAAACTATAGAGAAAGAAAGATGGAATAGACCACTTGTAACTGAAAGTTGAAACAGGAAGCAAGAATTGGCCTCATCAAAAGTCAGTTAGCCAAAGGACCATAAAATGTTACTCTTGGAATAATACAATAAGGAAAGATCAGCCCCCATCTGAACTGCATAGATGTACTCATGCATTTCTCTACATTTCAAAACGCAATTCAAAACGCACTGATGATGTCTCCTCGAATGGTGACAAAACGTTTGCAATCAAATTGCCAAGCTCAGAGCTCAAACCAACAGCTTAACTACCAACCGGAGCTACTAATATTCAAACACATTGCATTTGCATATTTAAATATTTTTGAGTCAAAACTCCAATCCCAGTAACCTCATAGACACCTCCATGAAGTTTCCTTGGCAATGGAAATTGTTTCCTATTTCCTTCTTCTAGGATTTTTTTAAATTTCCTAGTCTAGCCTACAGCTCTGGGATTCACTTGTATCCTATCAAAGTGTTATAGGGACGCCTGCCTGGTCAAAGACCAAATAATATTTGGAGTTCTCCAAGAGGCAGTCAAAATTGCCCTATAAGAGCAATAGATTCAAGAAATAGGCCAAGGGGCCAATACGTTCAAGGATTAAATTAATTCTTTGCACCAGTAAAAATAAGATGGACAGATTGTCTGTTTCTGAATTGCATTTTTATGAAACAGTATGTCTTTGCAGGTGCATTTAGCTTCATTTGCTGACATTTTCACTTAAACTGAGACTGAGAGTACAATTGAGACTGAGACTGAGAAGGACTTTTCCCTGGGACGTTTACATAAGTGTAAAAGCAGCTGTTGAGAAAGAAAATAAAATATTAGCATGTTTGTCAACCCTGAAGCGAACCTGGCTGAGGCCATCTTTGAGGCTTCAGGGTTGCCACAAGGCAGAAAGCAAAAAGGGGGGACAGGGGGGGGGGGAATAGATAGCTGTGGGTTTGTAGTCAAAACAAAAAGTTTTCCTGTGGGAACCAAGGACATTCCAACAGGTGCTGGGAAGAGGAGGAGTGGAGTAACCAAGCAACCGGCCAGCACCTCTATTGGACAATGTGACTGATGACTTGGGGGAAGGGGGAACTTTCACTTTTTAATTAGGTGAAAACCACAAGAACTTTCAGAGTCGGTTTTCACCAGTTGTGCCAATATGATGTATCCAATAAATTGTTCTTTGAGGAATCTACCTGCCTCGGCGTTCTGCTTCCTATGGGTGCATTACTTGGAACGCTGACAATGTTGATATTTATTATTGATATTCATAATGACTTCATTGTTTTATTGTGTGAAACAGTCTGAGACACAATTTCCTTTCTTGTGATATTTGTTTAGGTTTAAAGCATGTGTTCTTTGTTTTAATTACTTTAAGCTACATATTTATTTTTTTCAGGTTCTGCCTTATCTGTTGAATCAAGTTCTTTTACTGTTTTCCCTGTTGCTGTATCAGAAAAATCCGCCATCATCTTTACTGCTCTCCTGTGTTCAGTAGCCTCCATGCTTGTTTTGGGATTTGTTCTTATTTGTTGGCTCAAGAAAAGCAAGAGAAACAGTAAGTCACAAATTGGCATGATGATTATCTGCTGTGATTTATAGGAAAAACAGACTTTGCACTTAGCAATAGCTGGTGAAAGAATGTTGCAGTCCTCCAGTTACAACAGGGATGTGGAAATGCTTTCTGCTGATCCACATTTGCTTTGCCTTGAGCCTTCTGTGCTAGTTCTTGATGGAGCATCTCTTGGGCCACTTCTCCTATCACCATTGGCACTGTGTTCCCAATGAGTGAGACAAATGGGAACAGGAGACAAATTGTGGAAGGAAGAAAAAAATAGCCACTGCACATTTTTATGCAGAATTGACTGCTTCATTCTTCTTGAACCAGCACACAAACCGGAATGAGATTTTTCAAAAATTTGGCGAGCAGCTATTTGGAAAAAAAAGTATGTAAATGTTTATATTAGAAGTAATAGATACACAAAATGTAGGTTGGCAAAGTTAACGTACAAGAATGGCTATGAAGAAAAAATAAATCCAAGTACACAAAGTTTATATGAAAAAGTGTGTATTAGAAGCAGTGAGTATGAAAAATGTCCTGGAATAACATTATTGTTGACTTTTAAAAAAAACGACTATCTGATGCAGATATGGAAAGAAACAAACCAGGATGGAAAAATGAGAAACAATAAACCTGAATTTTATCCAGCTTCACTCTTCCCAGCTGTGTCAAACGTATTCGGCTTAAAATATGATGTAATTGGTACTGATTATTACATGTTGCCCTGAATTTCTTTTACTTTTCTAACACTCCAATGGTGTATAGAATAAGATAGGGACTTTTCCATGGTCTCCTCCCAAGTTTCATGGTTGGTCAAAGCCTCTACTAATATAATCCTCTGGGTGTACTAGCAAGCTGACTAAAAACCATTTAAGTTGCATTTTTGCCAACCAGATATGTAGTCAAGTGTTTCAAGTTACAGTCATATGTATTGTTTGGAAATTTTGCAGTTCAATTCAAGTTTAAAGAGTCTTAATATTTCAAACAGTTGAAATGTCAGAATTCAAGCATTTATGTTTAATTTTTTAAAATTATAATGTTTATAACTATAATACTTTTATTTGTCAACCCATTGCTCTGGAGAAAATGTTCCAGTAAAAATCAACAGCATACATAAAAATGGTTCTAGATAGACATAAATTTATACTAAATTTATTTGAATTAATGAATGTTTACTGTTATTCTCATTAAGCTTTTTAAATATTTTGATGTAGAAAATAAGCTCAGACAATCTCCAAAGAATAAAAAATGCCCCCAAATACAGGAAAATCAAGCAAATTGTGGTATCCATCAGCACTGCATTGGGAAAGGAAATGAACATTCCACTTCTATGAGAGAAGGTGAGTTTATTGAATACCAAAAAGGCTAAATCCCATTACAAAGCATATTTTATCTGAAACATTTTAGCTATGATAATTTAGACCTCTGCCTGGCAGAGATTTAAACCTCTCTCCTGGCAGAGATTTAATTCTCTGAGCTGGACTTTTCAGATACATTTCCCCCTCACCATGTACACATACACACAAAGAGAAAGCAAGAGTGTATATGTATGTGCATATGCATATACATATACATATGCACATGCACATATATATGCCTCTATTGTAATTATTGCTTTAGATGTAGATTTTAGAGTTAGATTTTTTGGGGAGAGGGGGTAATTCCCGGAGAACAATTTTTGTTTTCTATCTCTTTTGTCCCAAACAGAACATAGATTTGATCTTCCAACATTTTATTTCAGAGGTTCTCAAGAGACAGAAAGGAAATCTTAGATTTTTGAATTGTACAGATAGTCTTCAACTTACAACCACCATTGAGCCCAAATTTTCTGTTACTAAGTGAAACATTTCTTAAGTGATTTTGCCCCATTTTATGACCTTCCTTGCCATAGTTTTAAGCGAATCACTGTAGTTGTTAAATTAGCCAAACTCTTGTTAAATGAATCTGGCTTTCCCATTGACTTTGCTTGTCAGAAGGTCGCAAAAGGGAATCACATGACCCCAGGACTGTCATAAATAGGAGTCAATTGCCAAGCATCTGAATTTTGATCACATGACCATGGGGATGCTGTAACGGTCATAAGTGTGAAAACTGGTCTAAGTCACTTTTTTCAGTACTGTTGTAAATTTGAACGGTCACTAAACACACTGTTGTAAGTCAAGGACTCCCTGTAGTATTGAGCAAAATGAATCAATCATTTTTGTACTGGGTTTCTTATAAGTATGTACAGTATCATTGTGCCCAGTTTGGCTTATTCTGGAGAAAGGATATTTAAGGTTGATAACTACTATGAAAGAGAAAACAACCTTTATTGAAATTTGAATATTCACAACCAAACAGGAGTTGTTTTGACTTGCATGTCACAATTGTTTTAATGAAAACCCACTATTGCAAAAATATTACTTGAAATAATTGATATTAAATATTGATTGACTAGATTTTATATTATCTATATTATGAACACTTTGCTATAAATTGTTTTGATCAATCCCTTTGTGAGTTTAACACATCTATCAATCTATCTATGAAAGACCATGGCAATTCTTTTGTTTAAAATGCTACTTAAGAACACAACATCTGGTTGTTTTGATATATGCAAGCATTACATTTTGTTATAATTCATCATTAGAGAAACTGAGAAACAGTATGTAAAGCCACATAGAAAATTTTATGAAAAATGAATGGATAGCTTATTTGAGACAATTTTATATGTAAAATTTTTGGGAAAAGGAGTACCTGGAATGAAAGTAAGGGAACTCCACTGGTCAGAATGGGCCAACTCGCCACAGCTAACATGCTGTAGGATAACTTGCCATGGCAAACTCACCAGTAGACAACTCATTGCAGGACAATTCAACAAATACAAAAGTTAAATTAATATCGATTCTACATTTAGGCAAGAAAAACAAAAAGCACAGGTACAATATATGTGGTACCTCACTCAATAGTAGTAACTATGAGAGGGATCTTGGAGTCCTAGTGTACAATCATTTAAATATGAGCCAGCAGTGTGCTGCAGCTGCCAAAAAAGCCAACACAGCTCTAGACTGCAATAACAGAGGGATAGAATCAAGATCATGTGAATTGTTAATACCACTTTATAATGCCTTGGTAAGGCCATACTTGGAATACTGCATCCAGTTTTGGTCACCATGATGTAAAAAAGATGTTGAGACTCTAGAAAGAGTGCAGAGAAGAGCAATAAAGATGATTAGGGGACTGGAGGCTAAAACATATAAAGAACGGTTGCTGGAATTGGGTGTGTCTAGTTTGATGAAAAGAAGGACTAGGGTGACATGATAGCAGTGTTCCAATATCTCAGGGGCTGCCACAAAGAAGAGGGAGTCAAGCTATTCTCCAAAGCACTTGAGGCAAGACAAGAAGCAATGGATGGAAACTAATCAAGGAGAGAAGCAACCTAGAACTAAGAAGAAATTTCCTGACAGTTAG
>QLTV01002975.1:3731051-3743987 GCA_003457575.1 Thermophis baileyi | reverse complement strand
TTCTATTCTATTCTATTCTATTCTATTCTATTCTATTCTATTCTATTCTATTCTATTCTATTCTATTCTATTCTATTCTATTCTATTCTATTCTATTCTATTCTATTCTATTCTATTCTAGGATAGATTGTATATTGTATATACTCGATGGAACCATGGTCAATAATAATAAAACAAAGTCAATCCAGAAATACAAGAGTTACAATAATTTTGATGAAAACATGATCTCCAATAATAAAAGTAACTGAATGAGACAATTAATACAGTATTGAATTGCCCCACGGTGAGTTGGCCATGGGGAGTTGTCCTAGACCCCCACTGGTAAATGTTGTGCAATCATTTGCAAAATAAAGGCAGATGGATTATTTGATATTTCTTATTCTTCCTCTTATGCAAGAAGTTGAGCAGATTCCTGTCTTATTACAAAAGCAGAAAATAAGTTTAGAATTTTTTCACTTTTCTCATATAATGTTACATAATGGAACAAAGACTTTTTCTAGAAAGAAAAGTTATTGCATTTGTTTCTGCATGTGAAATGGCATCTTTGGATCAGGTCATAATGTTTCCTTGTGTTCCTTCAGTTATTCAGGTTGTCTGGTAGATAATGAAATTTAAGTAAAGTTAGGATTTTTTAAGCTGTGTCAGTTATTTATTTACTCCATATTTATAGAAATCAATTTTTATCTGGAAATTGCAACTAGCAATTTGCACACTTCAGTCAACTAGGCTGTTTTTTCAAACATGTCCAACAATTCTTCACTATTGCTTATGTCTCTATGATTTTAAACCTATTTCACACTGTTCTCCTTATTCATTTTGGTGGGGGGAATCTTTCAAATTTGAACCCCTGCCATTGATACAGTGTATCTCAAAGAATCTCTACGGAGTGGAGAGTTGGTCTCTGACAGAAAGCCACTTGAAGAGCATTTGAAATGTGGATTTACAGGCGGCTGTTACGTATAAGTTGGGTTGACAAAATCAGAAATGAGGAGGTGATAAGCCGCCTGGGAAAGCCAAGGGAAATCATCAAAATCATAAAAAAGCGAAATTTAGAATATTTTGGACATGTGATGAGACACCCAGAAAAACATGGCATACTTCACTTAATCCTCCAAGGAAAGATTGAAGGCAAACAAGGTCCAGGCAGAAGAAGAACACCATGGCTTCAAAATCTAAGGGACTGGTTTGGACAAAACTCAACAGCACTTTTCCATGCGGCTGTTGATAAAAATAGGATCGCCAACACGATCGCCAACGTCTGATGACGGATATGGCACAACAAGAAGAAGATCTCAAAGAATGCACCTGGCTAGAGTTTGGTTTCCATTCATGTTCTAGGGTTGGAGGCAAAGAAGGGCTAGATTGCAGTTTGTGAATAAAAGCTTAGCCTCAATTTTTTCTCTCTAAAAATATTGCTTGAGAAGGCACAAGTATGTGTGTATAAACTGGGGAGAAGAATGTATGTTATTCTACTGAAGGTAAGACTAAGATAGAATGCAAAAAAGAATTGCAAGTGCTTTTCTGGACTCAAACTTGTTGCATATGAAAGAAGCAGAAAGAAGCTGGTTTTAAGTTTCATTTTCTGATTTTAATTAATATTTATTACAGAAGAGCAGAAGGAGCAAAAAAGGAAATGCTACAGTTTGTATGTTTTGATATTTGCTATACTCTTTCAAAATACAGCATTCAGCTGTATGCCTTAGGATACATATCTGCTATAAATTCATTTTTTATCTAATTTGTCTGAGATCTAAGCTTCCTGTGGAGGTCTGAGATCAAAGGATCTGATTCTTTCTGATGTTGGCTCTGACATATAATGTGTGCTGACTTAGTTCTGTCTATAAAATCACAGTAGGAGACTGTCATAGTCCTTTGGAACCTTTACATAGTGGACTTTTATTTCAGCTGGTAAGGATGACAGGTATCTCAATGATTGGAGCTAACATGTAAATAATTAATGGGAAGACTCTCTCTCTCTCTCTCTCTCTCTCTCTCTCTCTCTCTCTCTCTCTCTCTCTCTCTCTCAGAAATTGCTGGAAGATCAGTAAAAAAAATCCCTGATATATTCAGATTTTACATAGGAATAACAATATATTAAGCTAATATAAAATGCATGACATGAAGTATCTAATTTCTTAAACATCCCCTACCTTTTAAAACATTGTTGCTTTTGAAAATGGAGAGACCGTCAAAGGTAATTATTTCTCCTTCGTTTCTGCCAGCTAATTTTATTTTCCATGGAATATATTTGATCCAATATATTTTTTGGCATTTTAACTAGTGTTTAGGGATATAAAACAGAGTAAACCAGTTTAGAACTTAATATAACATAAATCATCTAAGAGATTAGATTTGCTTTGATTTAGCTACTTTCATCCAACTGCATAATGGCATAGGACCAAATCCAAATATTTTCCCTTTGTTGATAAAAGATTTTAATCAGCAGGTTGGGGAAAGATATGATTTTCATCCATTTCCGCTCCTTTGACTCTGCTCATTTTCCAAATTCTCTTACAGAAGGATACTTTCTAAAGCCAACCATACAAGAATTCACTGATTAGCCCTCCCTGTTCTACTGAAGGAAGCCTTGCACTGGCAAAGGAAATTAGCTGGATTCTATTCATGGTTTTAAAGGATCACTATATGTAGGCCATCATAATGAGAAAATATGTGTCCTCTTTTTTTCTTTCTTCTTTCCTTGTTTTATTTCAGGAATATAATCACCATTTTCAGATGATTAAATGTAAAACAAAACAAACAAACACATAAATAAATAAATAAATAGTTTAGACTGGGACAAAGTATGAAAAAGGAAGACAGCAAACATAGTTTGGCTAGTCCCCTTTCCTTTTTGGCATCTAGGCTCAATACAGTTTTTCCATCATGTGTCTGTAGCTGTTGAGCAGCTTTTAAGAAAGCTGAGAATGTATTAATTTACTGTCATCACTGACAGACTATGTGTTTTCTAACAGATATAAAACTGTGTGAAGAACTTACAGAAGAGCCATTAAAGAAGTTGCATCAAAAAACATTGAGCACCACATTAACAGGAACAGCAAATGAAATCGAACAAGACCATTGGCTCAATAAAAGGAAATCAACCAGGGAGTCTCTGGAGCTTCAGGAACTTCACATCAAGGAGCTTAATGAATGGAAGAAGACCAAACAGCATATCATTGACTATGTTCAGCATAAAGAAATGAAAGGAGAGCAATTCATAGTCCAAAAACATAAAAGACACGAAGAGATGCCTGTGACAAGATCTGAAGAAGATGTGAGGGGAAAACAGGAAATTACAGTATCATAATATCCAAATGTTCCTGAGTATTTGGCTGCTTTTGGACTTCTCATTCTTAATGTAACTGCATAATTTGAGACAGAAAATGGAGACAATTTGTTTAATTTTTAGAGTGAAATGAATGAAGACCAATGGGCAAGCAATGCTCCTATGAACTGTTTCTAGCACAAGTCACTGGAGATGGTTTCAGTGGTGTTTTGTTATCTCATGATCACTGTCATTCCTCTTACTTACTGATTTTAACCATATTGTTATTGTTACCATGGTGGTGCAGTGGTTAGAATGCCGTATTGCAGGCTAACTCTGCCGACTGCCAGCAGTTCGATCCTGACCGGCTCAAGGTTGACTCAGGCTTCCATCTTTCCAAGATCAGTAAAATGAGGACCCAAATTGTTGGGGGCAATATACTGACTCTGTAAACCACTTGGAGAGGGTGCTGTAAAGCACTGTGAAGCAGTATATAAATCTAAGTGCTATTGCTATTGCTAGAGGAGATGTAGAATGGTAAATCAACCACTGTTTTTGTTTGCCTTGTTACTTGCTTATTTACTGTAGTTGTGGGCCTTATTTCAGAAAATAATATTAAATCAGTATAATCATTTAAATTATAAAATTGTTTAACTAAATAAAATAGTTTAAAATGCTAACATTTCCCATGGCTAAGGCAGTGATACAGACAGACCTTTCCAGCACCATTTTCAAGAACTGTGTCAAAGTCTTATGAATAAAAGCTGATTTAGAATTTACACTGGCCTTTGGAATTAGCATCTCCCAAAATTGCTGTCCTAGCATGTAGTCCATCAGAACTCACAAAATAAGTGGGATCAGTATAGTGACTTTTCTCATTTTCAGCATGAATAGACGTAAAGAATTTCAAGTGAAGGCTTGAATCATTCCATCATTTCTGATAAATTATATCCAATAATGTAAATTTCCATTGGATTAGCACTGCAAGTATTTTATGCTATTACTGTAATTTCTAGTGAAGATCGTATGAGTGTAGTAGTTCCATATGCATACAATTAAGGTGCACATTTGCTTTACAAGTTAGTTTTTATAACTAAGACATCTTAGTTATCTACTGTTCCCTGGAATCTAATACATCCATTATTTACATGCCAGTGTAAATAAGTGTCTAATTTCTTAAACTGGGTTGCATTCATATAATGGCAAAATTATGTTTGCTTCATTATTTCAAAGAGATAGCAAGAACTAAAAATATGTTGAATCTGTCACATAAATGATTGTGTCAATATACCGGTAGGTATATGATATGGGAAATTCAGAAGAGCAGAGCCCAACACAGAGGAGAAATAGCAAACTGTTTAATCAATAATAATTGGATTTCAACTTTTCAAGAATGGGATCAATGGGAAATGTCTATGGAGATTCTCAGTCATCCAGGTCATAGTTGTCCTTTTTCAAGAGGCAACTGGACTTCCTTGTTTTTCTTTGAAGATGTTTCATTTCTCATCTATGAAGCTTCTTCAGCTCTGTTTTGAAGAGGCAACTGGACTTTCTTGTTTTTCTTTGAAGACGTTTGAAGACGACGACGATCAATGGGAAACAAAGATTTTCACAGAAATTGAGAGCTACAGGGTGGGAAATCCTAGGGATCTGATTGTTTGACAACATTTAAGGAAGCTGGCTGGTTGTACTGTGGTGCGTAAGGAAGGCTTCAATTCTTTGGCTCAGATGGGATTGCAGGGGGCATTGTCTGAAGGCAGGATGGATCAATTTGGGGCTGATAGGATTAGGCAAAAGACAGGGAGGAAGGGGGTGGCAATTGACTCATATTTATGACAGTCACAGTGCCCAGGGTCAGATGGCCCTCTTTTGGGACCTTCTGACAAGTAGAGTCAATGGAGAAGCCAGATTCACTTAATAACCAGGTTACTAACTTAGCAACTTCAGTGATTTACTTAACAACAGAAATTTGGGGCCCAAACTACCTGTAATTTGGCAGCAAAAATAGTATTTACTCCTACAGGGCAATATAAGTTGTTGGAAAAGTCTTTTAAAGATGCCCTTTTTCCAGTTAAATTTAATGGAAAATACTTCTTCTGAAGCCCTGGCTGATTAAGCAGGTTAATATAGAAGGAGATTTTCTTTCAGATAGTTGGACTTCACTAACTATTTAGGAACGGAATTGGCTTGGAAATAAATTGAGAATTAAGATAAGTCCTTGGAACATAGTTACAGCTTGATAAATTTGGTTGGAATTCTAGCAGCTGAATGATTCATCTGTTGAAACTTCCAAGGGTAGGCCCACATATAATATTCTGTCATAAAACTATTTAAAATACTTACAGATATATTTCTATGATTAACTATCCCTATCTATGAAAGACTCTCATTGGTGAAATATCAAATCCATTTAAATCTGTAGTGACCATACTGGAATAAGGATCAATCCCTCTATCCCAAATAAGGTGTACATATTTGTACTATGACAATATGGTGCAACAATTATTAGACTAGGGGTAGAAAAAAATAAGTTTTGCCATAGAAACTTACAGATGATTATGGGCCAGATTGTTGGGGGGAATAAAATAAAGGGAGATTTCTGTGCAAGCTACTTTGAGTTCTAGCCACCTAGACTACAAATCTAAAGAACAAATAAACATAAATGTATGGTTTTGGAACCCCATTTCATATGAACTGAATGTGTAATTGATGGAGAAATGTCCCTTGAAACAAATGGGCAGGATAGCTGGTTTATACAACCATGTTTGTTTCAACAGAAAAAATGAGAGATTTGTGAGTGTGCTGCTCCTTTGAAATGTCTATACTGTAAAAGAATTCCTACTTGTAAGAATCTACTTGGGGTTGCAGACGATCTTAATAGTTTTAATGGTCAAAAGCAGGCAAGGGATGAAAATCAGTCTTACCTGTCATGCTGATACCCTTCAGACTGGCTACTATTTTCTGGTATTTTCCCATCAATGTACCATTATCAGTTTCTACCAAATATGATACTGTATGTGTGTCCAGCATATTAATAATACAAGAGGGGGGGGAATTGCTAGAAATATCCTCTCTTCTCTCATGCTGACAAAAATTATTTGCTAAACCCCCTTCATTTGATGAGTGACAGGAGACTAGTGTCAAGTGAGAAAATGAAATGTAAATTATATTAAACACTTCTCTCATCTCTGGGTACCAATCCAGATTCCAAAGTAACACATCAAATCAAATCCAGTCTTCGCCTAAGGGCAAATGAAGAATCATTTCTCTTTAATACCATTCTTTTCTAGTAAAATATTTTTCTGTTTAGTAACTGAAAAATTAAAATATAATCCCCGTGTTAATCCTGGAGGGGAAAAAATGAATATTTTTAGCAACAAGAAAAGCTGTGATTGTATTTTGTGCTGTTTTTCCAACTTTCATGCCTGACCGACATAGCTTACTAGTAATTATTGATTCCATGCTGCATAAAATGGCACCTTTAAAATACTCCAGTAATTTTCACTGCAAACATTTTATCCCTATGTTTACTGTGAAGCAGAGGAATGGGGCAGTTATTTTCACAATGACAAATTTATTGGCAGATTTAGACCAAATTGTATTATCTTTGTCTGTGAAATTTTTTTTTTAAAAAAAGTTGCTGTCGTTTTTTTAAAAAAAATATTTATTGAACTCATTTGCTGCCCATCTCGTAGCAAACAACTCTGGACGATTTTTTGTTAAAATGAACCAGTGGAGAATATATATATATACTCTATGAAATGGGTAGAAAAAAGCAAGATACAGAATTTGGCTTTGAACAAGGGTAAAAGTGGGGAAGGATTAGATCTCTAGGTCTAAGGAACTGGACTATCCAAGTGTTAGAAAGCACTGCCAAAAAGGAATATATTGTACATGGCTTTTACCATTTCAGACAACTTGTTGAATAGCTAACGATTGGGGGGGAAATGGAGCTACCTAAAGATCAAATGATGGTTTCAAATTCTCTGGGATTCTCAAGGCATGAATTTTAATGCTATAAACTGCCTGGAGTCAGCCATATAAATTTGTTTAATAAATAAATGAAGCAGTTATGTTGTTGCAAAATCCATGTAAATGAACCACAGTTGTGTGGCTTAGAGATATACTGGTAGAACAACTTTAGTTGTACTTTATACAATTCACCTTGCGGCATATAATTGTATGCCTTACTTTGGATGTGGATTGCACAACAGTCAAGAAGAATACCAAACTCATTTATAAAAACAGCTCAAGCAACAGCTTACTATCATAGGGAGAATTCCACATGAAGAACCAGAGAGAGAAATTTCCTCAGTCTCTCATGTCACAATGCAATTCTTTCCTCGCCATTGACTGACTCAGACCTGAATCACCCCACTGGATTGGCCTGTCCCACTTGTGCTGGCAGAGGAGGGTCCCGTCAGCCCAATTATTCTGGCTGGCGGGGTCCAGGAGGAGGGCCTCCTCTGCTGTTGCTCCTGCCCTCTGGAACATCTTGCCCCCCAATGTGAAGTTAGCCCCAACCCTCCTATCCTTTTGTAAGGGCCTAGAGATGTGGCTCTGCTAGTTGGCTTGGGGCCCCAGTGGGGGAACAGTATGGTGGAGGTGGTGGATTGAGTAACAACAGAGCCCACTTCCCCCTACTCCACCCTCCCCATGTGTCCTTAGGTTTTAACATTTGATTTTAATTATTTATGTTTTAATTGTATATGTATAGACATATTTTTATGACTGTAAGCTGCCAGAGTTAACGTATAGTAAGATGGATGGCTAATCTATTTATATAAAAGCGAAAACCACTCACGCCGTAATCACGAAATCTCCAGAACCGTAAAGCCTACAAACTTGAAATTTGCCACGTATGTTCCTCCTGGCTTCTAGGTGCTCACTAAGAAAGGATTTTTCGAAATGACCATCAGAGGGGGTCGTGCGCACATGCGCGAAAGTCAGGGGTGATTAGGATGAAAAAAATACCCAGGCAGCGCCGGGTCATCAGCTAGTAAATTATAAACAAACAAACAAACAAACAAACCCCAGACATTCCCACTGCCCAAAGCGCAATACAGTTCCCAGAGACCAAAGGGGACCTAAAGTAGCCAACAGCTGCCAGGCAAAACTGATTGCTGACCTAATGGTTGGTGAACAGAATAAGTTTGTATTCACAATAAAACTGTATTTTACGTACACTTTCACTGTATGAAATACTACCACCAGTACACCTAAGGATGAATTAAGGTTGCCTGAAGGCAGCATCATGAGGACATGCCTACAAAAAGAAGTAACGGAGACCTGTTTGTGTTGCAGTTAGTTACTAGTTGAAAAGAAGTCATGTACCAACATGCTTTATACATCTATTCTTTTACAAAAACTCCTATGTTTCTTACAGCAGTTTCAGATTCCTCCCCCCACTGTTCTCCTGGCTGAAACATCTAATAACCCCCCCCATTTGCGATGACTACAACCGCAACAATACACGAGCTCACAATAGATACAAACGTAAGGTAAACCGCTCCAAACTCGATTGCAGAAAATACGACTTCACCAACAGAGTAGTCAATGCCTGGAATACATTACCCGACTCTGTGGTTTCTTCCCCAAACCCCCAAAACTTTAACCTTAGACTGTCTACCGTTGACCTCACCCCATTCCTAAGAGGTCTGTAAGGGGCGTGCATAAGCGCACCAGCGTGCCTACCGTCCCTGTCCTACTGTCCCCATGTATTCGTAAAATATCATGTACTCATAACTATGCTTGTACATCTTATATATTCACAATCATGTTTATACTTTGTCTGTAATCATATACACGCTTGACAAAATAAATAAATAAATAAAAATAAAAATGATTATCTAGTGAAACCGCTCCAGGTTTACTTTCTTCTTCGCAAAATGGGAACAGAGGTAGGAATGAAAACTTTGTAAAACAAGTGAATTTTGTTTCTACCTGCTGGGAAATATATTCAAATCCAATGACTTAGTTTTTTGTTCCACATTAGATTTGCTAGGAGGCTTTGAACAGTGACCATAATTAGTATTTCATTCAATCCTGTTTGCAAGCAGACTTTGTATTAAATTTCTTTGCAGTGAATTCAAATGGCATAGAAGTAGTCTTTATATAAAATCCAAGACCTTCATCTCTTTAGGACTGAAGCAGGTCGGGTTCTATTCCTGCCAAGACATACTAACTGGCCAATAATACTGATTGTCCTTAACTAACACTTTCAAAAGTGTTGAACACTTTTCTATGATCATTATGACTGGCTCACAAATTGAGAATGTCCCTTCACTGACACTGTATATACCTAATCCAGATTGCAATCTTCACTGTGTCACTAATTGTTACAGTTGTTACAGATTTGTAAACCAACTTCAAAGGGGAGGGGAAAGGAGCAGCAGCAGAGGTGGGTTCCTCCCGGTTCAGACTGGTTCTCCTGAACCGGTAGCGACCCGCTGGTTTAGTCCGTACCAGTTCAGTCGGTGCCGGTCCGTGGGCGCCGCCATCTTTTTTTAATTTTTTTAATTATTATTTTTTTGAAATTGTATTTATTTATTTTTTCTTCTGCGCATGCGCAGAAGCTGAGTTTCCGGCACTGCGCATGTGTCACCATCTTGTTTTTGGCAGGTTTTTTTGAATTTTTTTTATTTTTTGGGACTGTGCATGCGCGCGCGTGTGTGAAGCACGCGCGCACTCACGCGGCACAGCCACCCGGTGCGGGAGGAAGCGAACCGGCAGTGAGGTAAGTTAGAACCCACCCCTGAGCAGCAGTTATGATAGGCAAGCTTTAACAAAAAAGACAGACAATGATTCTAGGCAGGGGAAGAAGAGAAACACATTGCTTGCAAGGTAAAGCAATAACAACAATGAAAATTAATTATTGTGGTAGAAGACAAATGAGGTGGCAATCTAGAACATTGAACAATATGTCACATTCAGGAATGTCTGTTTGAAAGAAGTTGTCACTATGGGCTCATTAAAATTAACTTTTGGCCTTCACAAATTGGGAGTATTCCCAGTTTATTGAAATATTTATCCAGAACAAGATGTAAATATATTTGATTGTTCAAATGGAAATGTGTGGAAGGGTTAAAGAAATCAAAACTGCAGTCAATATTCGGTACTGTATAGGTATTTGGGGAGAGACATAATGTACAGGTATTTCGAGCAAATTCTGGAAGCTTCCAAGATAAGTTAGCAGCAACAACATCCTTTGTTTTAAAGAAGAAACTAGAAGTTAGAAGGAAAATATGGGAGATCGTAATCTCTAGACGCAAACTCTATACGCAGCTTTATTGTTATATTCTATAATAATAGACTCCTGAAAATCTGACAGAGTTACAGTACCTTCTGCTGCCTGTTATATAAAGAATTAAGGTGAGGTTAACAGTTCTTCAGGGTTAGTTCTGCACACCAAAGTATCTTTCCACGCTAATGGAATGGATATCAAAATAGCACATATAATTTAGTTTGAGTTTATATTGATGCACATTGGCTAAAACCTAATAATTTTACATTTGACACATACTGGCCTGAAAAAGGACTTGGAGTTCTGATGAATATGATCACAGTGTGAAGATGTTATGAAAAAGCAAAAATACATATTAGGAGTAATTAGGAAAGGAACCGAAAATAAAAATATCGTGGTTAAATACAGGTAGTCTTCAACTTACAACCACAATTATGCCCAAAAATTATGTTGCAAAGTGAGACATGTGTTAAGTAAATTTTGTCCCATTTTATGACCTTTCTTGACACAGTTGTTAAGTGAATCACTGCAGTTATTAAGTTAGTAACATGGTTGTTAAGTGAATCTGGCTTCCCCATTGACTTTGCTTGTCAGAAGGTTGCAAAAGATGATCGCATGACTCCGGGGCACTGCGACAGTCATAAATATGAGTTAGTTGTCAAGCATCTGGATTTTGATCACATGACCATGGGAATGCTACAGCAGTCATAAGTGTGCAAAAGAATCATAAGTCACTTTTTTCAATTCCGTTGTAACTTTGAATGGTCAATAAGTGAACTGTTGTAAGTCGAGGACTACCTGTAGTTCGATTAGGACATGGCTGACCCAGGTTCATATTAGTACCTGACGACTGGATTTTGGAGTCAGTATCTGTATCCTAGTCCATCCTACTTCACAGATTTGTTATTTAGGAAAAAACAAAAGGGAACCAGCCATCTACCCAGATAGAATGCTGTTCATAAACTTAGCTGCTTCAAAAAAGATTTAGGCAAATTCACGGTAGAGAAAGTTATAAACAGTGATAATCCCATACTTCTCCAGTTTATAAAATGTGGCTGGTGGAGCCAAGCTTTTATTCTAAAATTGGCATATGTGGCAAGTCATCCAAAATTTATTTATAAAGTTTATAATGCTACTCTTCACTACTATAAGACATTTCAATTTATTCTGATACTTGCCCCCCACCACTATCACTTAAAGTAAAGTTGGGAAATAGGAAAGACAAGCTTAATTTCTTTTCTCCAACCTTCTTTAAGATAAAACATTAAAAGGAATTCTCCACAATAGGAAGAGAATAGGAGTTGTGGTGGCGCAGTGGTTAGAATGCAGTACTGCAGGTTAACTCTGCCCACTGCCAGGTGTTTGGTTCTGATCTCCTCAAGGTTGACTCAGCCTTCCATCCTTCTGAGGTTGGTAAAATGGGAACCCAGATTTTGGGGGGCAATATGCTGACTCCGTAAACCGCTTAAAGAGGGCTGTAAAGCAGTGTGAAGTGGTATATAAGTGCTATTGCTATATATAAGGCTACCAGTCATCTGGGAAAAGGAGGACGTGTGTTCCTCTTTCTCCTCATGTCCTCCATACATTACGCAGAGCCTTAAAATCCAATGTGGTCCATCTTTTTAGTATCATAGATTTTTATTAAATTTAGAATTGTTTTCACAACAGTAGTCATTCAAACATCCATATACTGGGACATTATAAATTGCTTTCCCTCATTCATCAACAGGTTCAACATCCTACATTTACCTTACTTAATCTATTTCTAGATTCTGATTATCAGCTTTGATCCAGCCTCTTCAAACCTATTATCATTGTGGTCTATACATAACATGACGTCATATATTTCAATAGTGAAATTTGAAAAGTGCATCATTTTCACTTCTATATTACTACTAGCAATTACTGGGAAAAGTAATTTTCGATACTTGTAATACTAATTTTTTGCACCCATTCGCCACAATTTATCCCCCCCCCTTTCCAATTGTCCATGTTCTCCTTTGCTTGTTCAGATATCTGGTAACCCTAACAGTATAGATATATAAATGAGGGGTCCTTGGTGGTCTCTGAGCTTGCTTGTTCACTTGCAGATGTTTCATTATCCAAACTGGATAACAGCATCAGTGCTGGTTGTGGAAGCGTTTGATGCCCATATGTGGTACCAATATATAATTTTGGTAATATATGTATATATAAAGATATATAAAGATATATGTATCTGATTTGACATATAGTTCTCATTCAACTTCCATTCAAGTTTATAGTAATTACAACACAATAATCAGATTCTATTAATTCACAATCTTAAAGAGTTTCTCTTTAAGAGCAAACATTTGTGTAGTGACTCCAGAAGATGGCTGGGAAACATACCGGTAATGGCAATGCAAGTCAAATAAATGATAAAGCACAATTCAATCTAAAGTAGGGG
>QLTV01002975.1:3690270-3705113 GCA_003457575.1 Thermophis baileyi | reverse complement strand
CACACACACACACACACACACACACACACACACACACACTTTGCTACATGAGGCCTCCTTTGGCAGTTCAAGTATGCACTTGAAGCTTATTGCACACAAACAAAAACCTCTTATGGCTACTAAAAATGCTGGAGGAGTTTTTAAGAGCAACCTGGAAGCACTCTGATGCAGGGAATACTATTGTTTCCACAATGTTAAGTATCCTATTGAAATGAAGCAAAGCTACCTTGCACAAGCTTTATATAATATTTACCAAATTATTAATTACTTAATGGCAAAATATATTTCAAATCTATATAATAACATGTTGCTATTGGCACATAAGTAAAACACATTTGTGAGATTGAACATTTGTTTATCCTTTGAAACTAAACTGCAACGTACTTGATGTAAACTGGCAATCCTTCTATAGCACCAATTGTTTTCTTTCTCTGTATATCATGTCTATTCTGAAAGAGATTATATTCTTCCCTTCACTAGAGGAAAGAAGGAAGGAAGGAAGGAAGGAAGGAAGGAAGGAAGGAAGGAAGGAAGGAAGGAAGGAAGATAGATTTCAAGGCCACTAGAGAGTTAAATTTTAGTCCTGACTGATAACAATAGTAACATTTGCTTTCTTCTATCCATATAAACTATCCAGGCCACAGCTGACATTCCCAAAGAGATGCCAATAAAGTACATGAAGATTGGAGTAAGATTGGCCTCCTCTCCTAAAAATGTGCATTGTGCACCTTGCAGGACAAGTGGTGATTCAGGCATGAGGGATGCCTGCAGCTTTACTCCTTGGCCTAGCATGCTCTTTGGATAAATATGTAACTGCTGTCAGTTGAGCAAATCTTCCTGGAGCTAGATTTCTTAAAGAAATAAGCAAATGAACTGCTAAAGACTATTGTGATAAAGGAGAGATCTTGATTCCAGCAATATATTTCTGCCACAGAAATGTGTTATTTTTTTTCCCTTTACAGAATCTCCCACTAGTTTGATGGAGGATGTGGGAATTTTAGTGGAATTTTATCCTTCAATTTGCATACCATTGTGTCTGAGTCCATTTCTGAAAATATTTCATTCCCTATGAAACTCTCCTCCTTCCCAGGTTTTTTCATGGACATTCTTTTTTTATCCCATTCCACCTAAACTGCTGGAGAAAGGAAGAGTAAAAACTTAACTCAGCAATTGTATTTTGTGGGTCTGCATGTGTTACTCTCAAACCTCTGTTCATTTTGTGATGAATTCTTTTTAGAACATTGTGTGAACATACTTCTGTGCCTCTGGAACTTCTCCAGCCTATTTTATTTCCTAATGTTTGAAATGTTGCCAAATCCTTGACTAGCTGGATTCATTCTGCCTAAACATTTAACACAGAGGAAAAGAATCCTATGTATTTATTTTCAGGAAAGTGAGATTATTTAACATCTTTAAAATATATAAAAAGGTAAAGGTTTCCCTGTCAGTCATTCCAACTCTAGGGCACAGTGCTCATCTCTGTTTCTTGGCCAAGGGAGCCAGCATTGTCCAAAGACAATTTCCATGGTCATGTGACCAGCACGGCTATATACCAAAGGCAGAGGTGGGTTCCTCCCGGTTCGGACCGGTTCGCCCGAACTGGTAGCGACCCGCTGGTGACGTCACGATGATGTAACGGATCTGGTTCAGTCGGTGCCGGTCCGTGGGTGCCTCCATCTTTTTTTGAATTTTTTTTCTTCTGCGCATGCGCAGAAGCCGAGTTTCCGGCACTGCGCATGCGTCACCATCTTGTTTTTGGCTTTTTAAAAAAAATTTGTAATTTTTTTAAAATTTTTTGGCACTGCACATGCGTGCATGCGCAAAGCGCGTGCGCGCCCATGAGGCGCGGCCACGTGGCGTGGGAGGAAGTGAACCGGCATCGAGGTAAGTTAGAACCCACCCCTGACCAAAGGCATACAGAACGCTGTTACCTTCCCACTGAAGTGGTGCTATTAATCTACTTGCATTTGTATGATAGCAATAGCACTTATATACCACTTTACAGTGCTTTACAGCCCTCTCTAAGCAGTTTAAAGAGTGGGCATATTGCCCCCAACAATTTGGGTCCTCATTTTACCCACCTCGGAAGGCTGGAAGGCTGAGTCAACCTTGAGCCTGGTGAGATTTGAACTGCCAAATTGCAGGCAGCCGGCAGTCAGCAGAAGTAGCCTGCAGTACTGCATTGTAACCACTGCACCACCATGGCTCATTTTGATTTTGAATTGCTAGGTGGGCAGGAGTTGGACAAGTAACAGGAGCTCTCACCCCATTACATGGAGCATCTTTAACTGCTGAGCCATCATGCCCCCTAAAATATGAAATAAATCATTAATACAAATTTATTCTGGGTGTAGGATACCTCCATTTGGAATGAAATCGTCATATATACCCCATATAAAATTTTAATGCATAGGCATGGGGCTGGATCTTATGTATACATGATAAGCATACCTAATAATGTTCATACACAAATTAAAGCAGATAGTAAAGAATAGGTCTGGCGTAGGTCTGTTCACTAGAATTCACGCAAAAATATTTATAGGGCAACCAGTTCTGAGCTGCAAATATCAGGATAGCTATTATATAGTAGGAAAGCATTAAGAGTTTTTTCTGAAGGACCCCTGAATATCTGCAGCCCATATCTGACAGCTCTAATATTCATGTTGTTCTTAAAGAAAATGAAATTCCTTTATTACAATTAGCAGGAAGATCCACATTTTTATTAGTAACAGAAGATTTTAAACCAAAGCACTGTAATGTTCAAATGCCTCTTTCTTTTTCAGGGAATGATTTGTTTTGATGTTTTTGGATTGTGGCTATAACATTGGCAAGGTTTTAGGATTTTAATGCTGAGTATTAATAATGTATTAAGAACATCAATACACAGTAGCAACAGTAGTCCTAACAACTGTTGTAAAAAGGAACTAGTCATGATCATTACAGTCTGAAGAGCATTATGAACTCAAGAAAGCACTGAACTCAATAAAAGTAAATGGGAAGATTAGCAGGTGGTTTATATTATGGGCTTTGGACTAGGAGACACACATCCTCACTCCTAAGGATGAACAATGAATAAAGAAAGACTAAGCCAGTGGTTCTCAACCTTTCTAATGCCGCGACCCCCCCGCGACCCCCCCAGGTTCGCTCGTACCTGTCGGTCACCGTAGAGCCGGTCACCAAGGTAGCGCGAGGCGCCGCCCACCCACCCGGATGCCACTATTTGGGTTCTTTTACCCTCTGCGCATGCGCAAAGCATTCTGCGCATGCGCAGAGGGTAGAAGAACCCAAATGGCGGCGTCCGGGCTACCAGCTGTCCGGCGACCCGCAGGCACGGCTGAACCGGGACCTTTTCACCCCTGCAGTGACGGTGGCACCAAGATGGCGGGCTAATGCGCGCGGCGACCCCTGTGAAATGGTCGTTCGACCCCCAAAGGGGTCGCGACCCACAGGTTGAGAACCGCTGGACTAAGCTAAGAGGAAGGACCTGTGCCCTTCTTCTTCTTACACATGTCAAAGTATACACAGATTTGATTACTGACATGAATGTTTGGTGCTATTGCTGTATTTTTTTAAAAAAAATATTGTACCCTTAAACACACTTGGACACAAAAAAATTGGATTTTTCCATTTTCTCTTTTCAGCAAGTTCTACAGCTGTAAGATATACCAATTGAATCCCTGATTGTCTTTTAAAATGTTTTTTTTAAAAAACTTTTTTTTTTTAAAGAACAACGCCCAGCCCTATTTGTCTTTGTCATGTGAGTTTACACAGCTTGTGATGTGTGTTTTCAAGGAGATTCTTTGGAGTGCATTTTGAGCCTTGCTTTTTTGCAATGATTCTGTGAATATTTCTGAATGATTCATTTGTACAGCTGCATTACTCCTGAGATTTATATCCTGCAACGCATCTGAAATGACAACGTATCTAGAAAAGTATCTCAGTGTCTACAAAAAAGGGTTATTTCTGAACTTTTAAATAGTTAAGCCATTGAACATGTGAAATATTACAGTTCTTCAGCTCCATATTAATGAACATTACCAACTACTTGATTGGGGAACAGGATGGACAAAAGTAGATAATATAACATGATGCAAAACAATGATAATGGTGAGTATTGCAAAATCTGCATATTGCTCATGTGTCATGAATGTTGCAGAATTTTGCAGAAACATAACTATTTGAAGGTTAAGGTGAGTTGCCCTTAATGTGAAAAAGACAGCCTTCTGCAAAAAAGAAAAGAACATCTCAGTTATGAAAGAAAGTAGAACAGTTTACAAGATGGATGCCAGAATCTTTTATTTCATCTTTTATATTTACTGTATTCTACTGAAAGTAATGAAAATATTCATCCCATTTCCATGGAATGTTGTAATGTTATCTAATGATTTCTAGTTAGTGGCCCTTCCAGTCCAGGCATAGCATTAGCAGAAGGAGGAGTTTATTTTTTTAAAAGTTTTTTTTTATTATATTAACTTTTGAGACGTCAGCTAAGCTGAAATTCCTACTATGGTATAGTACTAAACAACTGGAGAAAGCGTCACAAAATAGATTTACAAGATAGGTGTTTATATTGCTCAAATATGTAAATATTTGATATTGCCTCTAACATGCAAAGAAGAATCTATCTACATATTGCACAAAGATACATATATACTGAACATGGATTACTGACTAAAGTTCACTTGAAATCACTACTTGTGAAAGAGATTTTTTCTGAAAAGAGGCGAGTTTTTCTGAAAAGAGGGAGAAGTGTGTGTGTGTGTGTGTGTGTGTGTGTGTGTGTGTGTTTCATGTCAAGTTCTGGGCCGACCTGACTAGTAAATTCTTCAGAGCAATCCCCAGGATTAAAATGATAGTAATGGACTGAAAAAAGAAATCTCTTTCTCCTGCCTCTAATTTCAAACTTAATCCATTTTTATTGAAAAAAGGGGTTCCATTTCAGCTGAGATCAATTCTTATCTATTATCAAGAGGCAAAGAATATAAAACTCTACTAGGACATTTTATGTTAATACAGTAAACTGTTTCCTCTCCTGATGAAATGCAAAACGTACTTGTCTTCAATATTAGCAACTGCTAAGATTGAATAGATTTGCACATCAGCATTTGGGATTACTGAGCTGCTTCCTCAAGACTAGAGTACAATTTATTATCAATATTAAAAATAGGATATTTGCACATTACTCCTGAAGTGCATTTTAAAAAAGTTGAGCTGGAGTACCACTTAATATCTGCCACTTTAGAGACCAAATTTTATTCTTTGTCTGCTCTCTGGCTCCTACATTTCTTTCCTAGTTTGTCTTCCATTCCTGGTGCTAATGAAATCTGAACTAGGGGAAAAGAGCCCTAAACAGGGACTTTAAAAGAATGATAGAAGTAGCTTCAGCACATCCTTTTAGCAGCTGAAGGCTTGTCTTAACCAATCCTAAAAAAGTGATTGGTGAGTCTGTTGAAATCAGTTCCATTTCTTTATCTTTGTATATGTTTCAGTTGAATACTATGAGAAGAACTGAGTTTCTAGAAGGCTGACTTATTCTCTTTGGTTACTGTCAATTCAACAAAGGAAAGGCAAATTTATATGTTGAATTAAATCAGTTTTTAATGTTTCTGAAATTGGGCATTGTTCTTTTGAAATGGGGGCCAACATTTTGTTAACTGGCCAGACCCTAAAAATCATGGTCAATGTAGGTCATGTTCATTCAACTGATTAGAACTTGTGGTCCTCATTGGATTGCAAGCTCACTGATTGATGTCCTCTTTAACTTTACTGAGTCAACAGAAATGCTGGTTGCCAGTTTCTCATGTAATTCTTCACTGCATCAACAAAATGGCTCCCATTCTTAGCTTGTATTTAAGGAAGATGATTGAGGACCAAGTTGATCAAACCACTTTAATGGAAGCAGTAGCTATATCTCAGGGCCATGCTGGTATTTGATTTATCTGCCTAAAGGGGAGACTTTCAGATTGTGTTCAGCTGAATGATTGCTGCAAAATTTCTATTCCTGTAATTCTATGTTAATTGGAAGTAATTCAATTTGATTAATGCTGTTGGGCTGTTTGGATTTGCCTGACAAGTGATCGCATCGAAGACTAAGTATAACAATTTTTATTTTCCTTACATATGTATAAATACATGGATAATGCCAGAGGAGACTTTTACTTTCTCTGATTCCACATCTGCTGGTTCACAATGTTTCACCAGCATATGGCTGGCTTTTTTCTGAGTCCAGATAAGTGTTGAAACCCAAGTCAGCCTCAGGCTTTGCACCAAGGATTAAGAGAATCTCTGGTAATAGCAAATGCTGTCTTAAAATCCTTACCTGATGTGAATTCTATCAATGCTACACTTTCACTTCACTGCTGCCACCAACAGGACAATCCATAAAAGTGAGCACTTTTCTTATCTTCTGTAGTGATAAAAATTTTTAAATGGGTTGGAGAAATCACTGAAATATTAGTTGAGGTGCTTGTTTTAGGGGTGCAATGTATCTACTTTTATATATCCCTACTTTGCAGCATCAGATTCCTCTCCCCTTATTTACAAATTATTCCTGGTTATTTTGATTGACTGACTCATAGGCAGACAGAGAGCTATAATGGACAGAGAAATAGACTATGCAAATCTTTGAGAGGACAGCTGGCTTCATGCAAAAGGGCATGAAATTCCTGGTCTAGGGACTTTGGGGTAAAGAGAAATGTCCCATTTTCATGGCACAAAGCTCATAATCAGAATAAACCCAAGCAATTTCATATTGGTTAAAGAAATATTATGGATATTAATGTAATACAATACATCACTCTGATATATAGTGTGGTTTTGAGAACATAGCAACCAACTGCAAACTTTAAAAAAAATTCATTCAGAAAAGGCTATGACAAGCACATGCATTTGTTTGTGAATGTATACATTGCAAAGTGTAATATGGAAAACATATGTATACATTTGAATTTGGACAGGGATACTACTATGCAAGGTTTTTTGCGTCAACTCCTCAATGCTTGTCACTTGATTGGTTACAAACATCTTCTTCCCTTTACTGAGCATTTGGAAACATCTACTAACCCCTTTTCTTGCTTTCCAAATTAACTCATTCACCTTTCTCTTTTTCATCAGAGACATATTTCACCAGCTGCTTCCAATAATGATATGAATGTTAAGGTTTTCTTCAGTACTGAGCAGTTCCCTTCCTTTCAGGACACTGAACATCAAGAGAATGTTCTGACAACCTAGTCAGATTGAAGTGCAGCATACTCCAGAGACGTGTACACATGTAACATGCATTTTCAAACAAGTACATAAGAAATAGAAGTTTTCTTCCATTCTTTCAACCTGTTTTCATTCAATCTACAGAAAGAAAACTCATTGGGAAGTCCTCAAAAGAGAAATCAGTTCTGAGCAAATTCTTAAGAATTAACTGTAATGTTCACCAACTTAATTGGTTATGTGATGGTCAATGGGTATGTCTGATTGTCCTGATTGTAATTATATAATCTTATTTATGAAGTCTGTAGACTTGCTGGTTTCCCACACTTCAGTTTAATCCCAACAAAATATGTTATGGGGAATGCCTTCTGGTGGGTCTTGTGAATAGCAGTGCTCCTGTCTTTACTAAAACAAAGTTTTACTTCTGAGAACTTGTTGGAAAATTTCTCCAATTAAGAATCATCCACTCAATTTCTTTGTCCACAAATTTAGCAAAGAACTTCCAAAGGTCTGTTGTGGCAATTTCTAATTAATTTCACCTCATTAATGCCATGCAGAATTACAATATACTAAATAAAAGCAATGGAAGTATGAAATCTGTGTGCCCTTTTGGCATCTCTTTCCCAACTCCTGCACATTCACATACATGATTATTATTATTATTATTATTTATTAAATTTGTACGCCGCCCAACTCCCAAGGGACTCTGTATGATGATACAAAGGTATGGAGGGTTAGTCACTCATTTCACTTTTCTCATTCTGTCTCTTGCCTTCTGTTAACCATTGTTGGTTTGAGAATATTAATAGCAACTAACTCTTCTATCCCTATTTGAGTCCTCCACTCCTCTGCTCGCAACAGAATACCTTAACGCCACCAGACTTGAAATTCTGGGCTTAGAAAACTTAGAACTACATCGCCTTCGGCATGACCTAAGCGTAGTTCATAAAATTATCTGCTACAATGTCCTACCTGTCAACAACTACTTCAGCTTCAACTACAACAATACACGAGCACACAACAGATACAAACTCAAAGTGAACCGCTCCAAACTCGATTGCAGAAAATACGACTTCAGCAACAGAGTGGTCAATGCCTGGAATGCACTACCTGACTCTGTGGTTACATCCCCGAATCCCCAAAATTTTAACCTTAAACTGTCTACTGTTGACCTCACCCCATTTCTAAGAAGTCTGTAAGGGGCGAGCATAAGCGCACCAGCGTGCCTACCGTCCCTGTCCAAATGTTCCCTTTTATTTGTACCCATTTTATGTATTCAAATAATGTTATACTTATGTATATTATCAAATAAGTACTTGACTAAATAAATAAATAAATAAATAAATAAATAAATAAAATTGGTCCCATACACTGGTACTTCTTCTACTAAACCCTTTCATTGCAACAAATTAAAATTATTATTTATAAGAATATGGTGAATGTTATGAGATGTACTATTTCAGATAATGGAACATTATCTTTTCATTTCACTGGGGGGGGGGAGGGAAGTAAGTCCATTGACTAGAAGTCAATTTTGTCCTATCAAAATTCTATTTTCTTTCTTTCCTTCCTCATGTTTTACAAATTCTTGGTTAATACTGATTATATGTTATGGGAAAACACATATTCTATATCAAATGCTCTGGAAAATTATCCACTGCACATGATATCTCTAAGCAGTTTACCTTTAATGCAATCATTTTCTGACAATCATTGCAAAAAAACTTCTAAAGCAGTTGGACCCTCTCCCACTTTTCAACAAACCTATTCAACAAACACAGAGAAAAACATAATTAGGAAATCCTGTACTGAACGTGGGATGTGGTGAATTCCCATCTCTTCCTTTATAAGACACTTGATTAGAGGTTAAATAATGAATAAACATTAACAGGTTAAATACCAGTAGATCTGTAGCTGTGAATACTGTTGTTCTGGGAATATAAAATCTTACTTGAGTCAGTTTAGAGCCCCCTCCTGGTACTATTGTAGGAGGAGAACTGTTAATCTGTGGTAGCCAAAAATCTGAAGGAATGCAATAGCATCTTTTTAAACTAACACATTTTATTAAAAGGCATAAGCTCTCATGAGCTACAGATTCACTTCTGGCAATTTAAATTCTACCTTAGTTTAGCCAGGCAGCACAGTGGCTCAGTGATTAAGATGTTGGGCATATCGGCTGGAAAGCCACAGGCCAGGTTCAAGACTCGAGCACCGTGCAACAGAGTGAGCTCCTGTTCTTTGTTCCAGCTCCTATCAACCTAGCAGTTCGAAAGCAAGTAGACAAATAGGTATCACTTTGGTGGGAAGGTAACAGTGCTCCATGATGTCCTGATAGCCACATGACCATAGAAATGTCTTCAGACAGCACTGGCTCAGTGGCCTTGAAACAGAGATGAGCACTGCTCCCTATAGTCGGAAACAACTAGTAAAATCCATTGGGACTCCTTTGCCTTTTTTTGTTTGTTTTTGTTTAGCCACTGTATGTGGCTAATGATTTGATGAAATAGGCTGCAGTTCACAAAAACCTATGTCTTTAATGTATTAGTCTAAAAAGATGCTATTACACTTTCTGATATTACGTGGACTGACATTCTATTCATGCTTAGAGAAGTGAAGAATATACGTATTAGTCCTTTCCTTGGCATTTTCCTCCACAGGTTCTCAACTGCACTGGAGAACCTCCATCAATAGAGGAAGTTTCTTTCTGTTCATAATCACCTTTTCTATATGGAGGTTTTTCCAATAAAAGGTCACCACTCCCCCGGGAATTAAGTAGTTCATTTGTGGCTTTGCACGAAGAGAACCAAAGACCAGAATCAGCCCATGTGGTTTGTATTACAAGTATTCTACTTAATTCCTAGTGTCTCTAAGTAGAACTGTATACTGTCCTTCCTTAAATACTCAAATTCTGTTGCCAGTCATGCTCAATAATGGACCAATGATCAGGCACGGGTTATGACAGTATTTGGCTCAGAGCTTTGACTAATATAAGTTTATTCTGCATGTATGACTACTACAGAGTGAGGAAAGTCATTGTAGTGTGGAGATCAAGGGTTCTAGCACAATGTATTTGGTGTGCCTAGGCTCATGCCGTGTTATTCCACTGTTTGTCAGTGTCAAATTTCCTGTTTCAGTCAATGAGGGGCTGAGAGCTTCTGCTTTCTGTCAGTGCTTCGGTGCAATGACATATCTTCTCCTCTGATTAGATTAATGCTGGCAAAGCCAGTATGAAAAACCCACACAGATTACCACTGTCACCCACAGTAATTACATTTATTCATTTCCACTTACCTGGGCTTTTACAAGCTAAGCAAGGGGCCAAATGAGCAATAAACACAGAAGCAAGAAATTAAAATGCTGCTCTGTTTGCTGTGAAAACAATCAAACCATCATCTTTCTTTAGGCAGCTCATTCATCATCCGGGAGGGCTGAGCTGTGATGATATGCAGGGATGGAAATCTAATGTTATTACATGTAAATTCACTAACATGAAATTACTGCCCCTGATGTGATTTCACTAATAAATTAGTTCATTTCCACCTTTTCACAAGAGACTTTAGGGACTGTGGAGAATTATACATCTGTCTTGTAATCTCCCTCGACTTATTCCTAGCAAAATTGGTGATTCCGCTTCTGTTTTCTCTTTATCCTCCATATCTGCTCGCTTCTGCTCTTCCATTAACAAGAGGCAACCATCAGAACTGCAAGACTTATTAGAATGGACTGAAGTCCTTTCCAATGTGCCTTTCGGCAGCCATCTGTAACTGCCGTCATTTGTTAAATAACAATAGATCCATCTGCTAATGCTCACACTTCCTGACAATAAAAAAACAAAAAACCCTGACCTATAGGAAGGAAAATGTGTATATAGACAAATTTGTTACCAGGTCTGGTAAAAGTAGCCCAATATCTAAAGATTGAACCTGCCACTTTGCACAGGCCAGTCCTATACTCGGCTATAGTGGCGCAGTGGTTAGAGTGCAGTACTGCAGGCTACTTCTGCTGATCACCGGCTGCCAGCAGATCGAATCTCACCAGGCTCAAGGTTGAGTCAGCCTTCCATCCTTCCGAGGTGGGTAAAATGAGGACCCAGATTGTTGGGGGCAATATGCTGACTCTGTGAACCGCTTAGAGAGGGCTGTAAAGCACTGTAAAGCGGTATATAAGTCTAAGTGCTATTGCTATTGCTATTGCTATCCATAGAACAACTCTTCTGCTCTTTGAAAATGGCATTGGGTGGATTTTTAATTGTCTCTGTTGTTGCTAAACAGGGTTGATGGAAGCTGAAGTCAGGAGAATGTGTAAACCATGTATAGTCTGTCAGAATTGAGGTGGTGTATATATTTCATACATAGAATAAACTGAATATTTATTGAATGAATGAGGAAACTTTATCTCTAAGTGATAAAGATTTCCAAATGTATATTAGGACAATGCCTTTTTTGACCAATTGAAAGGTATGATGAGGATGATGTTATCTAGTTTGGTAATGAAAGGTCTGCAAGAAAACAACCAAGCTCAGAGAGCACCAAAGACCCCACAATTCTGTCCTGAGCTAAAAATATTCTCTTCCACCAGAACTTTTTAGTATTTGGCAAGATATGACTCCTCTTCCTCCTCTTCCTCCTCATCCTCCTCTTCCTCCTCTCTCTCCCCCCTATATACCACACTGCCCTTGACTGAAAGGTCTATGACTTTGTCACAGTATTATCCTGAAATATGCTGGGGTTTGAGAATGGTTAAGGAGAATCCTTGAGTGATGTATTACATACCACTATATTTATTTTGCTTTATTCTTATTATAAATCCAGAAGCTTCTCCTTTGCTGACTAGTTATATCATGCGTTTGAAGCAACACTAGAGCAGATCTAGTGACACAAGGGCTGTGGTTTCTCTTAGAGTGTTTGGAGGCCTCAGGTTGCTTATAGAGCACATAAACATGGTTGGCCATTCTCCTTCTCTTTTCAAGATCTATTAGGAATTTTTCTTACAGTTCAGTCTAGGCAAGAGACTCTTTCTTTTACTAATCAGTCAGCCTTATCCAGTATTCAGAATCACTCCATGTGGGTAAATGGAAAATAACATATGAAACCAAACAAACACCCTATCGGTTTGTTTAATAACATGACACCACCTTGCTGAACAACTGTATTTTATATGTAGTTATTGATTGTAATTTATAATGCCCATTAGGTCTCTAAATTGCTGCTAAATAATGGTAGGCACTGGAGGTTTAACAGCTCTTTCTGATTCTTTGGTGACAAGCTGCCAACAGCCTTTGCCAAAAAGGGCAATGATGGATCCCCATTGGGGCGGCAGTAAATTAGGTTATAGTCTTCTTGATGAAACAATGGAGGAAGGAAAATTAACTATCAATAAAAATCTATAAAGCCACACTGATTATTCCCAGTCAATTATATCAATTAGAGATCAAACAGGGAACCCCTGCAGGACTTTAAATAGGACTAAGCAGGGGCCAAAGGAGGCCAAATTGTGTTACAAAATGCAACACTCTGGGCAGCTGCAGGAGATAATCATTGCTGTCATTGACAAAGGGGTTGCTTTATTAGAAAGCTGGATATTGCCCGCAGGCAGGCAGGCTTCTGGCAAAGAGGACAAAAGCTCAGCGGTGAGAGAGAGGCTGGCTCCAACCTCGGGAGGGAGGAAAAAAAGCTCCTTGATTGGTTCTTGCTGATGTCTGCCCCATGCAATCTCTTTGTCATTCAAAAGAGATCAGACTGAATGCTCTCCTTCATCTACCTCTAAGACATGGGTTCTCTATTTGGGGGGGGGTCAATATGGAACAAACTGGTTCCCTGGGTACATATGCATTCACCTACGTTGGTGAATTTTAAATGTAGTTTTTATTTTGTTTTATTTTTGAACTATTTGATCTGATTAATTAATTGTAAGCCTTCCCGTTCCACCCCCAAAAGAAGCCAGTAGCTTAATCCAGTTCAAACTAACCTAAGGGAAGGGCAGTTACTTGTATTAAAACACCTGAAGTGAAGTGGTGCTGTGGGCCCTTTAAACTGAGATTGAGTTGCAGCTAAGGTCCTGCCCTAGATACTACAAATTTCTACAAACTCTGATATTGTCATGATTGTTATGTTAGCTTTCTGCTAGCAAATGATAATTACTAACTAAAGATTACTTATTCATCATGTGGAACACTGTTAGGTGTTAGGGTTAGAGTTAGGGTTACCTTGCTTCACGTTTAAACACAGTGAAGTTGGAAAGGCACTCCCTAGAACAGTAGTAGCTCAGATGACTCTCCCAAAGGTGCTTTTTCAAAAGGCAACTGGACTTTCTGGTTTTTCTTTGAAGATGTTTTGCTTCTCATCCAAGAAGCTTCTTCAGGTTCTTGGATGAGAAACGAAACATCTTCAAAGAAAAGCCAGAAAGTCCAGTTGCCTCTTGAAAAAGCACCTTTGAGACAACCATGACCTACCGGTAGAAGACTGAGAATCTCCATAGACAGCTCAGATGACTGTTCCCAATACTAAAGATCCCAGCTGTCCATGCAAACTGCCAGGATAAAAGTGACAAGTGGGAAGAAAGCTGTGATAACTTCATAATTCCTCTAGAGTTTACTTATATCACCTCCACTGACTTTGCTTACTGAAATAATGAGATGGGATGAATTTCTAAACAGAGGATTTTGAAGTACAAGTGGGAAATATTAGGATAACAGATGCAAAACTCCAGATGATCACTAGGTGATATCACTTTGCTGCCAACTACCGGTAGTAGTCATTTGGATTTTTGTAATCCAGATCCTATAATTCTAGATATGAGAACTCTAAAAACATCCCCTCATTTTGATATGGGATCTAATTTTTAAAAGACTGTCCTTATCCCATTTTTGTCCCATCCATGATTTTACTCATTGGCTCTGAGACTATTTATCCTTCTTGGCCAGTTCTTCTACTCTGGCAGCAGCTCTTCAGAGTTTCAGATGAGGGCTGGACCTTGGAAACTTCCTCATTTAACAGGTTCTGTATGAGATACAATTCCTCTCCTAAAAATAACCAAGAAAATGCTTTTAGAGGGACTGTTCTTAGCACTACTGATCCAAAGGCATATTATTATTCTTGTTATGTTTGGGGATAGGAGAAAAGAGAGTAAACAAACATGGGACACTAAGAAATAGAATTGCATCTAGTTCAAAACTGTTGACTTGATTACTAGTTTTGTCTTTCCAAGTTTCATAGCAAAATCTTTCCAGACTTATTTAGAAATCTGAGATTTAACTTGGAACTCCTTGTCCATAAAGCAGATTATCATTCTGAGCTCTTCTATATGTACACATTAATCAGGTATATTAGTGCCTCTGTTATTTAGCTTATGGGAAACCTTGAAGCATTTGAGTGACCAGAGTAAATTAATATCCATTAAAATATACAATTTGAATGGGTTTCTAAAATGTATTTATTTATTTAATTCATTATAAATATTATGGTTGCCCATTTCATATATAGTATACCATAACTAATGTTTGTGACTGAAATGCTGGCAAGGCCTGGTCTCAGGTAGATCCAGGTTCAAGTTCATTCTGGAAACTCTGTTGACTTTGGATCTCTCTCTCTCTCTCTCTCTCTCTCTCTCTCTCTCTCTCTCTCTCTCTCTCTCTCTCTCGC
>QLTV01002975.1:3646925-3680742 GCA_003457575.1 Thermophis baileyi | reverse complement strand
CCCTCCTTCCTTCCTTCCTTCCTTCCTTCCTTCCTTCCTTCCTTCCTTCCTTCCTTCCTTCCTTCCTTCCTTCCTTCCTTCCTTCCTTCCTTCCTTCCTTCCTTCCTTCCTCCCTCACTCCCTTGAATTTCTGCAGGCTTCCCCATTTACTTTTCAGTGGGGAAGGCAGCAGGAAATTGCAAGTCCAAGGCCAGCAGGCATGTACTATAAGTGGCTGTTGCCAAGAAAGGGGAGCCAGCGAGGGGGTGCGGTCAGCAATGGTATACAGGGATGCATGAGAAATGTTGTATGGGTCAGGAGTGGTGCACAGGAGGTCACAGGTGGGGAGGGTGCCTTGGGTTTCTCAGGAATGTGCAAGAAGTGCTGTGCAGATGAGAGATGCAGGGCATCATTCTCTTGGGTATCAGGGGCCCCAGATTTTGGACACATTTAGCCCATCTGAGATGCCTTTCTTCAAAAATTGGCACCCTATGATGCACCATTTCACCCAATTAAAGATCATGAAACCAAGAGTTTTAATAGTACTGGTAGTCCTCAACTTACAACAGTTCATTTAATGACCATTCAAAGTTACAATGGCACTGAAAAAACTGACTTATGACCATTTTTCACATGATCTTTGTAGCATCCCCATGGTGATGTGACTAAAATTCAGATTCTTGGCAAACTGACTCATATTTATGACGGTTGCAGGGCAGTGGTGGGTTTCAAATTTTTTTACTACCGGTTCTGTGGGTGTGGCTTGGTGGACGTGGTGTGACTTGGTGGATGTGGCTTGGGCGTGGCAGGGGAAGGATACTGTAAAATCTCCATTCCCTCCCCACTCCAGGGGAAGGTTACTGCAAAATCCCCATTTCCTCCCGATCAGCTGGGACTCGGGAGGTAGAGAATAGATGGGGGCGGGGCCAGTCAGAGGTGGTATTTACCGGTTCTCCAAACTACTCAAAATTTCCACTACCGGTTCTCCAGAACTGGTCAGAACCTGCTGAAACCCACCTCTGTTGCAGGATCACGTGATCCCCTTTTGTGACCTTCTGACAAGCAAAGTCAATGGGGAAGCCAGATTCACTTAACAACTGGGTCAGTAACTTAAGAACTGCAGTGATTTACTTAACAACCGTGGCAAGAAAGGTCGTAAAATGGGGCAAAATTCACTTAACAAATGTCTCATTTAGCAACTGAAATTTTGGGCTCAATTTTGGGTTGTAAGTCGAGGGCTACTTGTATATAATGCAAATGTGGTTACTTCACTATTAGATTTAGCATCCAATTCTGATAGCAGATATATTCTTTCTCTCTGTATTTAGTTTTATTTGCACCTATATTACCTGTTTAGGTTTTAAAGATCTCAGTCTAGCAAATACTTCAGCTTATTCAGAGGACATCAAAGGAATACTAATATTAAAAGCAGAGCTGCTTCATCTCGGATTCAGATGCTTTTTCTCACAGTCCCTCTAAACACTTTTTCCATTCTCAACACAAAGATGTAGGGTTGTTATGTACAAAAAAGCCTTGTTATATATGTATTGAGGGCCAATCCTGCAACCAATGAACACTGACATTTGATTGCTTAAAATGATAATAAAAAGAACCATACAGACAATTACCGTTGCCATCTACATTATTCCCATTGTTCTGTCTCATAAATTAACATCTGTTTATAACTAACGGTCCAAAATGTAGTTTTGCTGCCCTTGCTTTCTGATACAGTGCCATGCCTGTTCTCCTCTTTCTCCCACCCAAAGAAAAGAGGATTTGGTTACAAAGAACACCTTTCATTCATCAAAATAGATATCCAGGGGTGGGTAATGGCAAACCACACACATACTCAAAGTAACTGGATCTCAACAGTGGAAAGATCCTCAAATACTTTAGATCCAAATAGTTGGATCTAAAAAAGGGATTGAACAATGGATATTTAACATTTAAGTCTTATTTTGTCCCATTTTTCACTCCTTTATTTCTATATTAGTTTTATATCCCACCTTTCATTTAAGAACCCAAGGTGAATGAATATGAATGGAAAATAGGTAGTAATGCCATTATTGCAATACATATGCAGGGTTCTTGTTGCAGGAACTGGCATCGTCACCATGATTTCTGAGAAAGGGATCATTGAACGGTGTACGTTTTAGAAAGAAAAATAGAGCTATGCCTATGATTCAATCAAAGCCTTCAGCATGGTGGACATGGACATTCTGATCAGGAAGAATGTCTTGAATCTGCTACTTTGTTAGCCAGCTTATTGTATTTGATTTGTAAGCTTTTCAAAGCATTGAAAGCTGAAATGTAATGGTAGTTTATTTACTTATGAAATGTATATGACTGCCTGTCTCACACAAAATGGCTTGGGGCCCCATACAATAAAACCAACAATTAAACAATCTTAGAACACTTACACATAAATAAAAACAAGATGAGAATGTTATATGTGATACAGCCAATGTTGGAAGGGTTAGTGACAGTTTTATTTCTGAAGTACATGCAGGAATAAGGACAAATGTTTGATCTCTGCAAGTAATAATTACTGAATAAATATGTCAAATTACTGCCAACAGCCCCATGTCGATCAGCTAGTTTTTAAAAAGCATAGCTAATCAGAAAAAGCAGCATATAATGCATTTCATTGGTCAGCTGAATATTTAACCAATTAGATGAGGATAAGAAACATTAATTATAATATTATAATTGTAGTCATAATATTATAATTATTAATTCTTAATATGGTCAGGTTTTGATTTGATAACGAAGTTGGGAATATCCTTTCTCTTACTAATCATTGTGATTTATGTGTTGATTTGTGGGTTAATTGTGGGTTTAATTTTGAATAAGGGGCAGATTACAATCATGGTTTTCGATACAGTTTGTGTGTAAGTAATTCTTTTTTCCCCTAGGATCATGGAAGTGTAATAAATAAATACATGATAACACTATGACACATGAAGTTACAAAACAACACCACTCTGCATGCAAAAAATGCAATTTTGTGATGCACATGAGTCAAAAGATACTATTAAAAATGACCTTTCATCAGAGTTTGTCACACAAGGTTAATTCATCTTTACCTTGCTGTTTTTCTCCAAACAGTCTTATATCACCTTAGCGATTATTATGGAAAAGTGGTATAAAGTTATTATCGCTAAATAGTTAATAAATGTAAATTGTGATTGAGTCAGTTCGCTTGTCAGTAAACTTAATTAAGAAAGGGAGGACTGCTTCTGGAGAAACCAATGATATGAACTCGAACAGGATTCTTATGACAGGCAATATCTACATAGTGCTTCACAACAACATCTCTAGGAAACAAACCATATCTTTTAATTTATTTAGCAAGAAAATTTTAGGGCAAAAGTACAATTTGACAAAGACACAGAAGGTAGTATTACTAGTATTACTGAGACATTCATTGTCTTCCCTCTTCCCTCCCACCCATCTGAAATGGGATTGAAAAGTGTTCAAAAATCCCCCCAAATATATCTGTCCAGGGATCACCTACTTGAGAATGAGAGGCATAATTTCCTCCATAAGAATGCTTCTTGGAGCCTCCCTCCTTTCTGCTAGCTCTGACTATAGGTACTCTGCAACTTAAAACCATTTGTTCAGTAGCCGTTCAAAGTTACGACGGTGCTGAAAAAAGTGACTTAAAAAGGTCCTCATACTTGCCACCATTGCAGTGTCCCTGTGATCATGTGATCACAATTCACACCGGTGCTTCGCAATGGGCATGTATTTATGAGAGTTGTAGCAACTGGAGCAGAGGTGGGTTCCTGCCAGTTCGGACCGGCTCTATAGAACCGGTAGTGGGAATTTCCCCCTGCTCGTCGAACCGGCAGTGATGGCCGGCTGGACACGCCCCCGAACTGGCTCTCTCAGCGGTGCCATAGGCGCCGCCATCTTGTTTTTTGCTTCTGCGCATGCGCAGAAGCTGGGTTTTTAGCATTGCCCATGCAGCGCATGAGAAAGCGAACCGGCAGCGAGGTAAGCCAGAACCCACCCCTGAACTGGAGTCACATGGTCATCATTTTTTACTTTTCCGGTCAGCTTCTGACAAGATTGGTCAGTGGTCAAGGCTGGATTTACTTATCAATTGTAGCAAAAAAGGTCATAAAATCAGGTGTAGTCATGTGATAACTCATTCAATGACTGTGTTGCTTATTGAGAGAGAGAGAAGTTACAGTCCCAAGTGGGTTGTAAATTGAGGGCTATCTGTAGTCATAAGAGGCAACAATCAAATGAATATTTGATTGCCAACACATTGCATACAGTATGTAATGTGGCATGGACCGTTTAGCACTCAGTTGAGTTTTGTCTTCAGAGCAGCTTTGCCCTCCGTCAGTTGACCATTGCATGATGGCATTGACATGCTGTCTACTTCAAAGCTGCATCAAAGCTGTCCACTCGCCTGCCTACAACTTTTCAAAAGCAAGGAGATTCCTGGGTTTTCCCCCAAAGCTGGAGAGATTTGGGAGGTGTATTGGGGATAGTACAGACATTCATTTGGTTTGGGTGTCACTCAATTTCTGTTTCCTGATCTGTACATAAACTGGAATGTGTTTATACCCTGAAATACTTGCTTTTGGAATTTTCCAGTGCATTTATTGGTAACATTAAACAGTATGGGGTTGCAAAAGCAGAGTCAACTTCAGAAAGAATGATGTATAGATCAAGGAATTTTCTCAGAACTGGTTTATAAAAATATATACTCTTTTGGAAATTGTGTATACCATGTTAGAGAAACCTTTGTACCAAAACCAAAACAAATATAAAGTTTCTTTTTTTTTTAGATTCACAGACAGTGAACTTCGATGAAAAGAATTAACTAATAAATTCATGAGATACTAATATAATACAGATATTAATGGACCTACAGCTTATCTCAAAGCTAAATATAACAACTGTTATTTGTCACTTGTTTAGGTATGGTGGTACTTGCCACTGAATATAAATTGATCTTTTGTGCTGATGATATTATGATTATCCCTCATAATTATGCAATGCGATTATGAAAGATTGTTGAATTCATATACCAAAACAGTATGGTTTATACTCTGGTTATACCACTAATGGGAACAAGTATAATTTGCTGCCTTTGGGATCTGTTATTGCATCTAGGGATATTAGGATTTACAGTTTGTACAGGCTCTGTAAAATGCTTAGATTTATATATTTCTCAGAATGCATCAAAATACATTGAATTGTCAAAACAACCATAAAGTCATTGGTGCAAAATGAACATTATATCATTATAACTTGAGGAATTCTAAGATTAACACCTAGTAGATATTTTACACAAATCCATAAGTCAATGAGAACATTTCTACGGCAGGCAAAACCCTTCAAATATCTTTGGCCAACTTGTCCTGATAGCAGTTTTAATTTACCATTTTTTTCAACTATATCATTGAGCTTTTATTTTAAAGTCTAAATTTTTGAAATTAGACTTCTTTCCATTATTCTCCTCTTTGAGGTTTTTTGGAGATCACGTTTCTATATATTTCTGACAAGCTCTGGCAAGTTTTACTAAATACAGACATTTGTTTCTAGTCTTAAAGGTTGCCAGGCAGGCACATTTGGTTTTTTAATAGGCAAGCAATTATGTTTTTATCCCAAATCATATGACAGATTGATACTGTGGAATTTATAAATATCATGGAGGATGTTTCTTTATTGGGATGCTTGGGTTAAACAAGCAATCAGTGCTTTAAAACAGTTAATTTCTAAGGGTTGCTTTAAAGAATTTGAGCAATTATGTGTTGAGTACAACTTACAATAATTACATATTATATATGCAATATACAATACAGTTATATACAATATATACAATTTGTTAATTGTATATATTGTATACAATTATTATTAATTGCATACTCATTGATCACTATATCTCAAATGCCACAGCAGCCTCCAAGATACCTGCAATTGTAGGTTCCTCAACAGAAGGAGTGCTTGAACAGAAACCAATAATTCAATGATATAAAAACATTTTAAAAATAATATGAAAGTTAGTATAAATTATATATCTAAATCATGGAAGAACTAGAATACAAAATTCTGGAGACTAAATGGATCCAGACATTAAAAATGTGAGGTATTTTTTATAATTTAAAAATGAAATTCATTCATGAGAAAATATTATTTTGTGATTATTGCACCTTTCAAAGAATATTTAAAATGGAATTAATATTATATTTCTTATGTTGGTGTTGCAAGAAATTTGAAGGTTCTTCAACTTGTATATTTTGGTCTTGTCCAGCTTTATTTAATTTTATTTTTTGAATTGCAATGTATGTCAATACAATTTTGAAAGAAATAGTATACTTAAGAATCTTTTTGTGATGTGGAACTATACTCCTAAAAAGTAGAATTTGCTGTCGTAAACATGTACCTCTACTGAGCCTGGGGCATGGCAAAAAGAACAGTTCATTGTAACTGGAAAGGAACTTTTTGAAACTCTGTAGCCAAAATCTAAAGAATAAATGTTCAAAGAATTAGGCTTTACTTCACATTTCTGGCACAAGACTACTGAATGATGAAATTTTATTTGTTGCACCTCCCAAGATATTTTGCAGCTGTCTTCTATTAGACTCATCCATTACCTGCCAGAATTATTTGCACTATAGCTCTGTCATGAAGTCTCGTGCACAAAGCAGTACAAAACTAACTATATTGGGGATGGCAGAGAGGCGTGTGTTTAAAAGTTTTTATTAGACATGCCTTGAGACTATGGGCAGACTGACAGGAGTCTTAGCTAAAAGGATTGCAACAACAATTTTCAATTATAAGGGGGAGGCATTCCATAAGGAGTTAAGGAAACAACCTCTTCCCCTCTTCTTCTCAACATTTTTGAGCCCATAAACAAATGGTGTAATAAATGACAGACTTCAACAAATTGTCAAAGGCTAGGTCAAAGTGGGGATGGCCCAGCTTCTGTTCACAATAGGCGAGGGCAGGTGCTTTTCCTTGGTTCCTCTCTGCCAGGAAACGCTGCTGGAATGCATGACCAATTGGATTTCAGCAAAAAAAAAAAGGCCCGGCTCCCTTTAATAGTCAGAAAACACTAACCTTTTATTTCCATGTTTTTTTCCCCCTGCCCCTGCTCCTTTCAATATTGCCTTGACTCTAACCCTTTGAGTGCAGAAGAAAGGAGCCATTTCAGTTAATTTTGTTACCTTCAAAATAAAGGCTTACATTAGTTTTCAGAGCAAATATTTGCTTTAGCGGAAACAAATGAACTGGAACTGAATTTGCATGCTTGGAAAGAGGAAAGATAGTTATCTATTTTATAAATAAACAAATCAGAGATATAATTATTCCAGATCTTGTTGGTCTAAAATATGCTGATAAGGGGTATACAACTTTTTAGTTACTAAAGTATATCTATAACACTCATCAGTCCTTTCTCAGTTGGATTACATATGACAAGCATCCAATATTTGCACCCTTCATAGTTGATCCTGTATTAAGCAGAGAATACATTACATTTTCAAATGCCGTGATGTTTTAGATCAGTGGTTCTTTATGTGGGCCATATGCCCATTCCCAAGTGGCCATGCCATATTTCTAGGGGGGCAAGTAGGTTTCTGAGGGGCCCACCCAAAGTTAATTGCCAGGCATATGTCTAATTTCTCAAAATCATCATATCTCATTCTTTGTGCTAAATTCAAATATTGAAAAATTACTACAATTTACAGTAAATATCTATTTAGAATAACTATGAAAGTGGTCACAGAAGTAAATGAAGCCATAAGCCAAAAAAACCCCAACCCCCCCCCCAAAAAAAAACAACCACCCCACCACTGAGAACTTCTGTTCCAGACCATGTTGCTTAGCTTATTTGAAAACATTTTATGGGTATGTTCATGACTCCAATTCAAAATTTTGTATACATATTTTTTCTCCAGAAAGTCAGGCAACATGTGAAGGCTAACTGTGTTCAAGGTGAATGCAAACAGGCCATGTCCTTCTTCAGTTTTCTTGCAGAGCTTTCTCTGATGAACATGGAAAGTCTTCAGTAATGTATTGAGCCAGAGTTTACCAACTGCTTCATGATTAGGAGCACATGTCCATGTACATTCTCCTTAGACATAAAGAGATGTTCACCCAAAGATTGCTTTCTTCAGACTGCATACAGTAGATAAAGATCTACAGAGGTTCCAGTAAAAAAAAAAAGGAAAATAGATTTACATGCACACCATACCATCCAAAACACTTTTAACTCTAGTGAGTGCAGGTAATACCTGCAGAAGAAATTGGATCTACATATGAGATCTGATGATAGCTCATGCTCTAAGCGTTTCACAAACAGGGCAAAAATTAATGCAGAACTTCTGTGACTGAACTACAATTTTTAAAACATCTGGAAGTCCAATGAAAGATTTCCCTTGTTCCGTATGGACTTCAATTCTCTGCAGAATAAACAAACTTAATTGATTTCCATGTCAGTATTGGATCAGGCTCCCAGGCATCTACAATGGCTTAGATGTTTTGCTGCATATATTTGTGGGTTATCTAGGTAGAACCTAGAGTACCTTACACTGAATTGTACTTGGAGATTGCAGGTATCTAGGAAAATATTCCTAAAACAAACTCATGCACGGTGTCATGGTGTCCTCTGACCTACCACTGAAACTGAAGCATGATCTAGGAAATATGCATCCCTTATTGAGCAAAAGTATATGTTACACATATGCATATAGATTTGGTATGTGGAGGGAATAAATCACCCTTTATCATGAATGAATAATTAGCTTAGGAAAATGGAATATTCAAATTTCAACTACAGTCTGTAATCTATAATACAACACTCCATATACATATCTTGAGTGCCTCCAGTTATACTTAATGGGAGAATTAAAAGAAAACTTCTTTCCAGAATTTTAACAGACTAAATTTAAAAGAGGAAATGCTTTCTCTGTACCTGCCTTAAGCCTTGTAAAGAAATTTTCCATAGTTGAGGCACAGAAACATTACAAATATTAGTTTGCAGAAAAACAGATTGATTTTCTCAGTCAGTAGTTTGCTGTTCTGTTTACTTTTAATTCTTTTTTAAAGACATTGGTATGGGTCAGGGGCATAAAAAAAAAAAAAAAAAGGGGGGGGGGAGATTTACTCATTTGGATTTTTTTCCTTAGCAAAGGGAGAGGGAACCCACTATCTTACATAACCTGCTTTTTAGACAGAGTTGTATATATATTATCACCCAGGTTGGTTAGGAAGTACAGGCATTTGAAAATACCTTTGTGATTGTTATATAACTGCTCATTTTACACAGCTGGCCCCACTAGGTAGAAGATGTAATGCTGGTGATAAATTGCAAACTGAGTCACATGCAAAAAAGTTTTCCTGAGGAAAAAAAATGTGGCTAGTGAAATTAAGAGGCTGTTTATATAAGCAGTAATTAACAGGTATAGCCAGGTTTCATAAGATACTTAGCTGCCTATAGGAGGAAATAATTTAATGAGCTTTGCAATTTGGTATTAAAAGCTTAATCAAAATTTACAACTGAGTACTCATCTGGTCTCTAAATGTATGTTCCTGTTGTATATATGTAGCAAAACATTTTTCAAACCAGTTTCTAAATTCTAGCCAATTGGGGATAATTATATTTAGGAATCAAGCAATTTCATTATTTTCATTAATTTAGTCTTTATGCAGAAACAAAACAAAAACAAAATATATCTCTTGACTTTTTTTGTATAGTATATTTTTTGCAGCATTGGCAGTAAGAAGGAATAATGGTCTATATTTTTTTTTTCATTTGGGATATAAAGGCCTAAATGTGACTGGAAAGCTTTAACATATTGGGTTCTGATGACCTAAAGGATTTAACAAATGATCTTTGGGTAGCTGCACATCTATTTCTAAATGATAGGCTAAAGACATCCAATTGACAGTCCTATTGTCCCAGAAATATTTAAATATCCTGATGGGAAAGAATTCTTCAATTTCCTTGTTTGTTAAAAAGGCCTGATGGTTCTTGAATCTTTCTTCACTTCTAAGGCAATTTCATGTGCCCAAATAGAAAATACAACAATGTGTTCTTATTCAGCTAAGATATGATAATAGCAATAGCACTTAGACTTATATACCACTTCATAGTGATTTACAGCACTATCAAAGCGGCTTACAGAGTCAGCATATTGCCCCCAGCAATTTGGGTCCTCATTTTACCGACCTCAGAAGGGTGGAAGGCTGAGTCAGCCTTGAACCGGTGAGGATCAAACTCCTGGCAATGAGCTGAATTAGACTGCAATACTGCATTCTAACCACTGCGCCACCATGGCTCCTTAATGATATGGCTGCTGGAAAACATAACCAGGGAGAATTGGTGTTGTGGTGGCAGACTCGGACGATGAGGAAGTTGGGGAGGAACTTGGGCCAGTTCTGGAGTCTGGGGAAGGCTCTGATGGATGCTCTGCGTCGGACACAGAGATAGAGCCAGAGACATTTCCCAGCCAACGGAGAGGCAGCTGCCTTTGGAGGCTGATATGAGTGAGGAGGAAGAACAGCTGGGGCCTGTTCCAGATGCACATATGCACAGAGCAGTTAGGAGAGGTGAACAACGGAGGACAAGGAGTCGACTCGGGAAGCAAAGCACACGTGGACGCTGAATGGCCCCTCCCTGGCTGGGGAATAAATAGAAGGGAAGGTGAGTGGTTGTCGTAGGAGACAACAGTTCGTATTTCTGAAGATTTTGCTCATTGTGTTTCGTGCCACAAAGACTGCTTGCCAGAACTTAATTTGGAGCCTTTTGGCTGGGAGCTCACTGCCTTGCAATTATCACAAGGAACTGATAAGGTCTGTTACTGCAGTTAACTCCTTGAAGGACTATTGCCTGGACTTTTTGGTGGGTGAATGCAATTAATTCACAAGAGATAAATAAAGAAGGGTTTTTCGTGACAAGGAGTCTGTTTCTTGCTTCTGCTAAGGCTGGGTCAGAACAATTGGTCTCTTCAAATGGATGATGTTGTCCATTCCAATAATACATAATTTCAATAAAAATTGGCATACAACATGCTCCTCTTCTGCTGATTCATTATAGGCAGCTCTTCTTAAATGCTGAAATAATCATTTTTGGGGGGAAAACTTTGCTGAAGATGAAATAATTACTTCCATGTAAAATCTAAAACACAGTCCTGTAACAGCTAGCCAACAGTTGCTCAGTTTTGATCTCCTTGGTTCTTTGGGCGGCCTAATGATCTCCATTGATTCACATCTCAGCAGCAAAGAAAGGGGAAGCATCTCATTTCAACTACCATGAAACCTTCAAGCATTAGAATAGTTTTATATAAGATCTAGATCATGGACCTCCTGTTGTTAATAATATGTTCCAAAAAATAATATGCTGAACATCTTATTTGTGAAAAGTAATTCTTTGTCTTTGAATAGTTCTTGTTGCTATCAAGAAAAAGAAATCTTAAATAAAATCTTTAAAGGTGAATTGATATGTCTTCATTGATTGTGAAGATTGCCACATAGTCCTTCTCAAACAGATAGTTGCATATTGTTTGCAGAACAATGGTGTTTAATAGAAGTCACTTACACAAGATATTTTAAATTATTAACTCTAGAACAGGGGTGTCAAACCTAAGGCCTGGGGGCCGGATCCAGCCCATGGGGTGCTTAGATCCAGGCCACGGGGCCGGCCTGGAAACAGCAAAGGACCGGCCCGCAGTGCCTCTGCTAGTGAAAATGGAGCTTGGGGGCCCCCCAAGCTCCATTTTTGCTGGCAGAGGGCTATCAAAACAAACTAAAAACAAAACAAAAGGAGAAATGTTTCCCCTTTTGCATTTGAGCATGCAAGAAGGGACAGGAAAGGAGAAAGGGAAAGAGGAAAGACAAAGAAAAAGAAGGAAAGATGGGAAGAGAGTAAGGAAGGAAAAAGAAGGAAAGAGGGGAAGGAAGAAGAAAGGAGAATGAAGAGGGAAGGAAAAAGAAGAAAAGGAAGGAAGGAAGGAAGGAAGGAAGGAAGGAAGGAAGGAAGGAAGGAAGGAAGGAAGGAAGGAAGGAAGGAAGGAAGGAAGGAAGGAAGGAGATTATAATGAGAGTGAGGGAGAGCCTCAGGGAAGTCCTGCCTTAGCACCACAGGTGCCCCTGACACGAGTTCCGTGTCACATCCACCATGGCCACGCCCCCAGCCATGCCCACCATGGCCATGCCCCATGCCACACCATGCCCAATGCCCCCCGGCCCTCCAAGGTCAAACACAACCCTGATGAGGCCCTCAATGAAATCGAGTTTGACACCCCTGCTCTAGAAGAAGGCTTCATGTCTTCTCTCATGCCCTAAGGACGGACTCTCCCCACACACACACCTTTAATATTTTGTATTCCCAATTAGCCTTCTTTAAACATACTGGAGAATTTATGCTGGACAAACATTTAGACAAACTTACCAGGGGTGAAATCCAGCAGGTTCTGACAGGTTTTGGAGAACCGATAGCGGAAATTTTGAGTAGTTCGGAGAACCAGCAAATACCACCTCTGGCTGGCCCCAGAGTGGGATGGGAATGGAGATTTTGCAATATAGCAATAGCACTTAGATTTATATACCACTTCACAGTGCTTTACAGCCCTCTCTAAGCGGTTCACAGAGTCAGCATATTGCCCCCAACAATCTGGGTCCTCATTTTGCCCACCTCGCAAGGATGGAAGGCCGAGTCAACCTTGAGCCTGGTGAGATTTGAACTGGCAAACTGCTGGCAATCAGCAGTCAGCAGAAGTAGCCTGCAGTACTGCATTCTAACCACTGCGCCACCACGGCTCATCCTTCCCCTGGAGTGGGGTGGGAATGGAGATTTTGCAGTATCCTTCCCCTGCCATGCCCACCAAGCCACACCACGCCCACCAAGCCACGCCCACAGAACCGGTAGTAAAAAAAAATGGATTTCACCACTGAAACTTCCCTATTGATACTTCCTGAACTATGGAATGAAACTGCATACTTAAAATTGACACTTCTCAGTGGACTTTGCATAGAAAACATAAAAGTGAGTGAATATTTTGTGGATTTCTCCTTCCCTTCCAGTGATAATGGTGATTAAAAATCAAGCTGTAGGTCAGGAACAGCAGAAGTAGAGCAAAACAGAATCAACAGATTTGTCCAGTCTATCTTCATAAAGTGAACATCTGCGAGGATGGAGCCTTTGCAATATTGCAATGCAGTTTATGTACAAAGATGACATCCTTGTAGACTAATGTATGGAGTCAGATGGAGCAAGTTCTTAGAAGGGGTGATGTCATGGCTGGGGCTCACTAAGGCCTCCCAACTCAGTTATTGAGAGAAGTAGATTGGAATGTGAGCTGGCAGTGACTGAGCAGGAAAGAGAGAGCTACTTGGTGCTCAATGAAAATGTTGGCCCAGCATAGAGCAAATTCCACACTTGGAATCCATAGGAACAGAGTTGCAAGTAGAAGAGCTGCAGTTTTTCCTCACAGGGAAATGTTCTTTACTCTACCATACTCTTTATTATTTAGTATAGTGATGCGTAACTACACATTGAAAGAATATGGTAGGTCTGGAAAGCAGGCAATAAAAAGTGCCGCCAAACTAATTAGGGACCTGGAACATCTCCCTGTGAGGAAAACCTGCAGCTATAGTATTCAACTTAGACCAAAGGTGAGTAAAAGTAACACAGTAAAGATATAGAGGTAGTCCTCGACTTAAAACCACAGTTGAAACTGGAACTTCTATTGCAAGTAATGGAGTCATTAAGTGAAATCATGCTTGATTTTATGACCTTTTGCCCCAGTCATTAAAGGAATCACATGGCTGTTAAGCAAATCCAGCCTTCCCCCATTGACTTTGCTCCTCAGAAACCCTCTGAGAAGGTTTTGCCAATGATGACCACATGGACTCTGGAATGCTGCAACCGTCATAAACATCTGCCAGTTGCCAAGCACCCAAATTTTGATCACATGAGAGCAAGGCATTCCAACAGTCATAAGTGATAATTCATAAGTGCAAGGACCAGTTGTAAGTCATTTTTTCAGCACCATCACAACTTTGAGCTCATGAAACAAATGGTTGTAAGTTGAGGACTACCTGTATTTTTAAAAATAGAGAAGAAAAAGTAAACAGAAATCCCTCCTTATGCTTAATCATTAATTTAAATTAAATGAAAGAAAATTCATAACTGGTAGAAAAATTTTAGAAGGATAAAAAAAAATTCAAGATACCTTGTTACTGTATGCTAGGAAGAAGAACAAACAAACAAACAAACAAACAAAAAGTGAGCAACACTACTATTAAAATGGCGATAAAAATAACAACCCACTGTCAAATAGTTTTATTTTTCACTGAGGCAGAAAGAATGGACTTGAATGCATGATGAGATTCTTTTTCTCTGGCTTTTTATTTGTTTGTTTACAATATTTGTAGACCAGTAGTGTGTTCTAAAACCCTTTACTACTGGTTCGTGAGTGCGCGTGCGTGCAATGCTTCCCGCTGCCACTACCGGTTCTAAGAACCGGGCCGAACTGGAAGCAACCCACTGCTGTTGTAGACCCTCCATCACAAGATAATATTTAACAAAACCTCAGAAAAACAGCAAATAAGAAAAATAAAAATGTAACATATACATATAAAGATGAGACACACCCAATTAACTGATTAGGACCAAAGCCCAGTGCATTAAGAATGTTTTTGCTGGTTTGCAGAATGCAAGGACAGAAAGTGCAATGCCCAGGGAGGAACATATTTCACCACTACAGAGAAGACCTGCTATCTGACCCAAGTCCAATGCACCTCCAACAGGGTAGGGTGCATTCCAAGAACGCCCTCTTGAAATATTTGGACCATGGAGGCAGATGCAGTTTTGGCAAGGCAATGATGAATTTGGATGGGAAGACTTGACCAAGATGGATCTGCCTCTTCAAAAAAGGAGGGAAGCAAAGAGGGAGGGAGATACAGTTGAGAAGTTCTGTTCTGTTCAATGCCCTCCATCGTTGCCTAAGTAAATATTACTGGAATTGCAAAAGGAGGAGGACAAAAGCATGATCTGGCAAAAAAAAGCCAGCAACACTACAGCCTTCCAGCGCTTTGTGATCATGTTCTCATTGTTATTCTGTTCCTGGCAATAATCAAGATCATTCCTAAGAAATACAGGACTGCTTTTCTTGTCTAGAGGTTTCAAGATGAAATAGAATATTTGGAAACTGCCGGGTCAAATATTGCAGATATCGAGTTGCATGATCCTTTCAGCCAGGATGAATTGAGCTTCACCTCAATCCTTTCGCCACAACTCTTGGAATCCAGAACTAATTGACTTCAAGAGAACAGTCTTCCAGAACGAACATGGGTTGTTCACATGCATCAAATAACAATTGCTGTTAGCCATAGCATAACTATTGCAGATTCTGAAAGCAGAATAAATACTGCCCAATAATAATTTGGCTGATGCTTTCATGAGCAAGTTGAACCATTTAGCATGGTGAGTGCTGGACTGGAGCAAGTCCTGAACTTCATCTGAAAAGCAAGATTTCCCAAGCCAGCTAAGTGAAGGAGCAATTGTTAGTATTACTAAGGGTTGAGTAGCAGTGTAAAAGGTTGCAGCATTATGAGCTTGAGGTTGGAAAATTGTCCAGTCTACATTGCTGTTTGTCACTCCAGGAAATAGTATTAACATTTCAATGTGAGGAGATCCTATTTGCTGTTCTACCTCAGACAGCACTGTGTCTTGGGCTATTCCTGCATGTCTCTTTCACACTACAAAGGAAAGTTAATCACAGTCTGACATAACCATTATGTCAGCCATTTCTTCTCCCACTATGGAGTACACTCAAAAATGGCCCAGAAGTTATAATTTATGTACACAGAGACTGCAAGAGGTGTACCAGTTCAAAGCACACACTGTATTTAAAGATCTACAATTGGTACTAGTAAAGAGAATGTTTGTAGCTCAGAGTTGAACTATTGAGTCGTTGGTGTTCTCTGAGTTTCTTGGTTTTCATTCACTCAGGGTTTTGATAATGTTTCATTACCAAACAATGTACTGATGATGTTACCTAGTTTGGTAATGAAATGTCTGCAAGAAAACCACCAAGCTCAGAGAGCTCAAAGACCCCACAGATCTACAATTGATCCAGTTTAGCACAATTTAAGGTGTTGTTATTAGTCTTTGAAGCACTAAATGACTCCAAAGCTATCCAAGCATACTGTAGTTCCAGAGGCTTTCCCTTCTGGCGCACAAGATACAATCTTCACCTGGATTGCTGCAAGACTAGGGAACATACTCCCTTTGGAATTGCATTGGGCCCCACTCTCTTAGCATTTTAGAAATCTATAAGGATGGATATCTTTCAGTGAGCTTTTAATAGTTGACTGACTTTAGCATTGGTTTCATTTTATTTGTATCGTGTTTGTATAATTTGTTAGCTACTTTGAACAAAAAAGGAGGACTCGAATCAAGTGAGTGAGTGAGTGAGTTAATTAATTAATTAATGAAGTCTCCCTGATAATGGTATAGGACTACCAATAATCTTAAACAGGTTTTGGATGGTTATACCTTCATGTCAAAAATGCTTGATGTTACTGGCACGTGTAGCTTTAATTCATTTAAAAAGAGCAGCTGGCAGAAGGCAGTGATGCAAAAGAGCACCAGCATTCCATCTACAGTATTTTCTTTGAAAACTTGACTGACCAGCAAGATTCTACTGTTGCTTTAATAATGGCCCTGACTTAAGTAAAATACAATTTTTCCAGTTTCTCCTCCCTATCCCCTTCAGCAGTTGATGCCTTAATCACAAATGTCACAAACTTTTGCTTAGATGGTAGAATTACAAAATGGACAAAACAAGTTGTAAATTATTCCCTATTGCTACTGTAAGTAAGCCAGTAAGCATACTGCATACTTCTTAATTGTATGAGCAGGGACAAACATTGGATTTAGCTAGACTCAGGGGTGTCAAACTGGCGGCCTATGGGCCGGATGCTTCATGTGCAGGCCATGCCCACCCTAGCTCTGCGAATGGGAAAAACTGCGAAATGTCACGTGACAGCAACGTGATGCAGCGAGTTTGACACCCATGAGCTAGGTGATCAATGAGGAGAGGGGATGCACTTACAGATGTTCCTCATTTACTGGATGGCAATCCAGATATATTTCTTCCAGGCTTATCTTGTAAAGTTATTGGATTTTCCACTCATATAAAATCTTTTTCTTTTTAAAAATATGTCATTTGGTTTTGGGAAATCATGATTTTCTTGCTCCTCAACTAGCGCATCATTGAAATTTTGAGTTTTACAACTAGGGTCAATTTAATTGTGGTATGTACTACAACTCTCCTTTGCTAATGACCTTTAGTGAATGGTGCAAGTTTGCCTTTATAAAAAGTGTTTATTAAAAAGCATTATAAAAAAGGATAGTTCCACTCACACATCACATGAAAAAGATGAAAAAAGTTCCTAGGTTAGTGCTAGATATTCCATTAATTTCATTTTCACCACATTTCTCCCCATCTCCACTGTAAATTAGTTTGGCCCCACTGCTTATGAATTGACACATCAAGCTGATACAAATGTTCATGTATCCCTTTTTCCTGTCCAGTGGATGTTTATGTACTTGTCTCCCTACATGCGCTATTTATAAGCACACAACAGTGATTTTTTTTCTCAAATATTTATCCATCTGCCCATACTGAGCCCATTTTTGCACATTTTTTGGTCATGAAGCATGCTGCACCATTCTGAGAAGGGGAAATTTCAGAGCATAGGCATTTCACTATATCCTGTATATTTGAAGTTCAATGGATTTCAAGCTTCATTTCCTATCCATCTCTCATCAATGCATAAAAACATCATTAAGGAGAAACTGTTGTACTCCTAAATATCTGAAAAAGCTGGAAATGTAATACCTTCCCAATAGTAATTGTACTTTTGGGTAACATTGCAAGGTAATTAGAATACAAACAGCACATGAAAATATAGCTTGTTTGGATTTGTAGTAAATAATGGGTTGTATCCAAATTGACTTTGTGCAAGACAAGGCATCTTCTTGCCACTGAGCCAGCTGTGTGGGAAGCTACAATAGGTAAAGGAAGAAACAGGAGAATTGTGTGCTTCTCTTGTTCAAGAGGAAGGGCTTGCCACCAGCCAAATGTCTTTCACTGGACATTTTGCAGCAGCATTCAAATGACACACTACATGCAAATAAGAAGAGCATGCAGTTGTTTAGAGCACTTATGTTATTGGAGGATTCGTTGCCAGCTTTGCATTATAAAAAATAGAATTGATGCAGTGATCAAATTAGTAAGATTCCACACAGTTGTTACCCCTGATTGACAAGAGATCCCTCACAGCCTTTGGAGACAACCTAGATTGAAGGAAGAGAGAAGGTAGAGAAGGAGTAAAGGGTCAAAGAATAAAATGATGGGAAAGGAGTAGAAAATTTCAACATGTAAGGATAGTTGGTTTCATGGTGGGAGGCAGCTACTATTTGGAAAGCATCTCTAGGTGGTAAACATTGCATATTATGCTTGTTTGTTTGCTTCGTAATTATTATTAACTTGATTGTTGTTATAAACTTCCTTGGAAATGATTACAGATGGGTGGGAGAATGTTTGTGTGGGTGTCTTAAGGCTGGGCAAGATTTAAAGGTAGAAAAATGCCTCAGAGTTTGCAGGGGGTACAAAAAGTATTGGTTTAACTCCTGGAACCATATTTGTTTTTTGGGGGGAGGATTGTAGGGCCACTGTTTTTCCCCCCTTGGGTTAGGGCAGGGGTCAGCAACCTGCGGCTCTGGAGCCGCATGTGGCTCTTTCATCCCTCTGCTGCGGCTCCCTGTCACTGGTTGGCACCACAATTTTGAGAGGAGCTTCCGGTTGTGTGTGTGTGTGGGGGGGGAAGCAGGGCATGCCAGGAGGAGACTCTATGGCAAGGGGTGAGTTTTCTGTTTGGCTCCACAATTGATAGGGCTTTCGGTTGGGGGGGTGGGAAAGCAGGGCGTGCCAGGAGGAGACTCTATAGCAAGGGGCGGGTTTCCCAGTCGGCTCCACAATTGATAGGGCTTTTGGTTAGGACTGGTAGAGGAAAAAGGACGCTGCACTAGGAGGACACTCTATGGTGGGGGAACCGGACTTCCGGTTGGCTCCAGAATTGAACGGGGGGCTTCCGGTTAGGACCTCTGTGGCTCTTTGAGTGTTTAAGGTTGCCGACCCCTGGGTTAGGGTTAGGGTTAGGATATGGATGTATTTGGCAAGAAGTCTTGTAGAAGATGTTATATTTTTTATAAGTGTAGTTAGTGGAGACTAACTATATGAAACAGAAGCCAATAATGACAGATTCAGAGTATTCTATAGTATGTTCTGATTCAATTACATTCATCCACCAGAGGTCATTAGATGATCAAATGACACTTTTCTGATGTATTAAAAAAAACACACGAATATGTGCTAGGTGGCTTGATGAACAGCTAAAATCCAAGTGGACACATGCTTTTTTCCCCATTTCAGACTTAGGGCTCTGGTAACGTTATTTGTCCTATGAATTAAAATGTTCCATGTTGATTAATTATGATTAAAGACAGTTATTGATGTTAGTTCCACAAATATATGAAATTAGATAATCTAATTGAAAAATCTGCAAACATTAAAATTCAATACAGGATTCACCTAGGAAAGTCAAAACAAACAAAACATAACCCGAGCTAACTAATAACTAGGGATGGAAAATAATTCAGCCATGAATTCTGTTTTGAATGGATTTTGTATTTCTGGTCATAGGGTATCCATGACATGATAAATACTAGCAGAAATTAAATCCAAGTAACATTCATTGTATTTGTAATAAATATTTAAATAAATCTAACCGAATTCTGTATGAGGCAATAATGATTTTTTTTCTCTTACATTTGAAATGTTAATCCAGCCATGACATTGTCCTTTAAGCAGACCTGCAAATTACTCTTGCATTTTGGAATTAAAAAGAAAAAAAGAAGAGGAAATCAGATCTGAGATTAATGCCAATCTGTACCTTTCCACTCAAAACAGATAAGAATTCCCAGTCATTTACACTAAAGGTAAGTTACAATAGGGGTGACTTCTGATCATAACACTCTAAGTTTCTCTCTTCTTCTCAACTTTGCATTCTGCTTCCTAACTGCTCCAGTAAGGCTTTATAAAAGTTTTCAAGTCAAATCAACAAGAACTTTTCCAAATTAATAGTTGCCCAGAAGTCATTTTGGGGAGTTGCAGTACATGGGCAGAGAAGGGTTAAGCTTCCTCCCCCACTATTATAATTAGGCTGGGGGGGAACAGTGGGGCCTCCACTATTTCCAACATAAGGTTTTGTTTAAGTCTAATGAAAGTATTTAGGGAATGGGAAGCCATGGGGAGCCTATGGGTCACCAGTTTCTCACTCCCAACCTGGTTTATCTTTATCTCTCAACTTTGCATACGATGAATGCCAGTAATGGAATTTTTTTTTACAAAATTGTTTCTCCTTCTCAAAATCTAAAAAAAAAAGGTTGAGCATATATACTTATATACATCTACTGCAACACACACACACACACACACACACACACACACACACACACACACACACACACACACACACACACGGTTCAAATAAAGCACCACACATAGAAATGGTTGTCAAGTGAAATAAAGTTTTCTCTAAATGTTTGTAAAAACTTGTTTCCTTGATTAATATTGATGTCTCAGAATGTCCACACACTCATACATAAACAAAAACACAATAAGCATAGCTGGCTTTTTATTTGCTGGTGGCTCTTAGAATGCAAAAGCTCAAAGTAGTTTGTAGTAGATCCTAAGACAGCAAAATCCAAGAAGATATAGGTGTGGAACAAAGAAAGGTCCCAAATATATATATATATATATATAGAAACTCTAATTGAGACAAAAAAGCAACCTTTAAGTTGTCAATTAAGGTGATGTATAAACAGTTTAGAATCTGACTGTCTGAAGGATGTCTTTCTATTATACAAATCTAAAGTTATCTTTTGGATCAATCCAACTTCCAACTAAAAGTATGCGGGGGTGAGGTTTGGGGGAACTGGGTGAAACCTGTACAGAAGATCAGTTCAGCTTTATTACCTTTATGTGTATTTCTTTCTCAGTCAGGCTGGCCTAGGAGCCATCTCTGATGCCCTCATTCAAATCTCAACCTATCTATCTTTCCGTCCATCCATCCATCCATCCATCCATCCATCCATCCATCCATCCATCCATCCATCCATCCATCCATCCATCCATCCATCCATCCATCCATCCATATCTAATTTCAAGGAATGTTGGTTTTTCAAAGTATTATCCTCAAATGTTACAGTGTTGCTCAGTATTCCTGAGCTTGAATTCTTGTTATTTTATATATTTCATCCTCACTCAACACCTTTCTGAGAATTTCACTGAAGAACTGCCTAAAAATATTTGAAATGAATCTCCCAGTTTGTGTTCTCTTGGTGAGGAAGCAGACATTACTCCCTGCAGCAAAACACTAGGTATATGGAGAAGAAATTTGGCTTGTCCTTTCTCAGGATACATTTTCAAAGAAGAACTTGGAGATCTGAAGAAATTACCCTACCGGGTGACCTCTCTGGTTCCGATTTAGAGGGGTCAGCAGCAGGGGTAACTCTGCTCCTGTTGGGGAAGCAAATATGGAAATCACAGCCCAGAAGACAGAGAACAACATGTGCCGCCCGCCCGGCAGAGCCTTTCCGGGCATTTCTTTATTTTAAAAGGCAGCCTTGTTCCAGGAGACAGACCATTTGTCAAAGCACAATGTGTGAGAGACGCAGGCCTCGGCTACCCACCTCTGGTCAAGATGTCATTTTGATCCATTATTAGAGCAACCAGAAGGGTGCAGTATATTTATTTCAAAAATGTATACATGATTTCATATGGGGCAGGATCTGAAGCAGAAGGAAAGTTGAGAACGGGAAAGTGGGAGCAAAAAGGAGACTTCCTCAGAATCCTGTGCTGTTCTTGCCCTGGGAAAAAAAACCAAAAAGAAACGAGATGACCGAGTGTGTATTTTCCCCACCAGTAGGTGAGAGTTGTACCATGTGTCCCATCCCCCCTGCGGTTAGAGGCCCTGAAGTTCATAAGAGAACAAAAAGGAATTAGAAAGCAAGTGGCAAGGGAGCTGCAGCTGATTCAAAATGATCAAACGCCCAAGCCATTTGTTCCATTGTGGAAAGATACACCGGAGACAGGCAGATGGGTAGGTGTCTGCATGTGAGCCCTGAGATGGGTATTAAGAACAATGCAGCTCTTCTTATTGTGACATCAAAGACAGTACAAAGAACCAGAGTTAAAGCACTTTGTGGAGCTATTATAATGGGTAAGAGGACTACATTCTGACTCTTCATTTATTTGCTCAGAAGTAGTTTTTCTAAGGTAAGCATGCATAAGCCAGACTCTTAAATTCATACACAATGCTTGTGCTGATATCAATGGGACTTAAATTTGCAGCGCTTCAGTTTGGTTGAATAATACCCTTAAAGTTCAAGTCCAAGATGTTTGGTTATTTAAATGTAGAAATGCATTTAAAGCATCAAGTATAATCCATTAAGTGGCACTTTATGCACTTCTACTCTTTTAAAAAGAAAAACGCAACTGAGAAATACATAATTAAACCATGGGCATTTTAACTTTGAGCACTGTTCTGAGCAAAGAACTACTGATATATGTGGGAAAGCAAAGTATCTGATTTTTAAAAATTAAGAATAAAAAAGGTAAAAAAGAACACTTTGATACTATAGCTATTCTGCATATTTTGGAGTTTCAAGGCTGCAATGAAAAGTACTAGATGTGAACAGGTTTCTGCCAAGAGCAGATTTGCAGTATAATTTCTCTTATTGCAAAGCGGTTAGTCTTCTTGTGATGCTTCTCTAATTCGGTGTCACCTTAACCTTACATTGAGTAACGTTGCATTGGTGAGAAGGTGCATTTGATTTTAATGGAATTTACTGCCACAGAAAATGTATACATAAAAGAGCAGCTACATAGGTTGTTTATTTTGAATTATTTGGTTTAAATTCCCACTGGGGGTTGGATATATGGCATTCTACAATGCATAAAACAACAAACTGACATGGTTTTTCTTTCACACAGTCTGTCCTCTTTGTGTAATAGGTGGATGATTTTGATTAGTTAGGTGATAAGCAGAGGTGAATAAATATTTGGATTGAACTTTCAGTAAGATTCTTTTTAAAATAAAACTACAAACCTCAAATAAGTTTAAGATTTAAAGGAAGGAAAAACCAACAGCATTATCTTCAGTACTCTCAGTTTTTAAAAGTCTGGGTTTGAATTGTGTCTGCCACTAGCATATGTCTGTCACATCTTTGGCCCTTCTCCTTATGTTCAGCAGTTACGTGCAGACCTCTCCAGGCAGGGAAGAACCATTGACTCCGGTCAGTGCTGCTGAAGGACAATTGTTTTTGACAAGAATTTATTTTAAAAATGATTTATTTTAAAAACATAAGTGTTTCTCTCTAAAGAGGGAGAAGAATTTGAAATACGTAAAGGACAAAGTTTTAATTTTCAATTTTTATTTTTAATGATATATAGCCATTGGAAATTATCTTAATAAGAACACCGAGAAACTGATAGAAACTTTCCATCTTTAGTAGCCATAGTTCCCCACTGAATGTAAGATTTCTCCTTCGTAGATTAGTAATGAGGCAACGATAAGAAATAAATGTACTTTAGTGACTTTTTCAAAGTTTGTCACAACTTCCTCATGAAACAATCAAAAAAGCTTGTTCCTTCTCTAAACAAAAAGCTTGCTAAATAATGATACCGTTAATTTGCGGGACATAACACTAAGACACTTTCAAAGGGTTCTCTCCTTAGAAATTAATGTCTATTGTGGAACATTTGCTAAGCTCCTTGATAGTTTGCTGATTTCCATGACAAATGTCTTGATGTTTCTCAGCAAATAAGATAAATAGGTTAAAAATAAACTGATGAAACTCATGAAGCTCAATATCTCCATCCTGTGCAGGTTAAAAAATAATCTTCATAATAAAAACTAGCTAACATTGTATATTTTTAAATATAGTCAGAGGTGGGTTCCTCCCGGTTCGGACCGGTTCACCTGAACCGGTAGCGACCCGCTGGTGATGTCATGATGACATCACGGATCCGGTTCAGTCGGTGCCGGTCCGTGGACGCCGCCATCTTTTTTTTGTATTTTTTTTTAATTTTGCATTTTTTTGAATTTTTTTTTCTTCTGTGCATGTGCAGAAGCCGAGTTTCCGGCACTGTGCATGCATCGCCATCTTGTTTTCGGCTTTTTTTTTAAAAAAAATTATTTTTTTGCTCTTGCATGCACGCGCGCGCCCACGAGGCACGCCCACACGGCACGGGAGGAAGCGAACCGGCAGCGAGGTAAGTTAGAACCCACCCCTGCATATAGTGATATTAAAAATCAATGATCAATATGCGTATATAAAATCTTCTTTCCCACTTGGGGAAATGATTATTTTGGATAATCATTTAGAAACTCTGAAACTATAAATGGACCACCTTTTAAAAAAAAAAAAATCTGGATCAGGACCTAAACAAACTTTTGGTAATCCTTTTCCTCTTCAAATGGTTTGGGTTTATTATTTTAACAGCAGTGCTGCCTTTCTGCTTCTCAGCATTAGGTGGTAGTGGATGTCTGCCATAAGGGGCTTTATTGTTAATCAGCCATTGCAGGCTGAGAGTGAGTAAATTTGTATTTACCGTGCCTAGGGACCATCTCTGCGGTGTTGCTTCAGGGCTACTCAAAGAAGGTTGATTGGCTGATAAGTAGTAATTGGATGACTACATGCGATTACATCTTCCTGGGACATCATATTTTCAGCTATTAATAAATTAATTGTGATAAATATAGTATCAGTATTTTATGCCTTCTCTTTTTAGTTTTATGGTACTTAGAATGGTAGTTGAGATTGGCTGTTTGAGAAAATTATTTACTACTGTTATGTAAATTGTCTGAGAAGTAATGAATTGAGTTGAAGACTGGGTACGAATGTGTCATAATGCTTATATTAGGCAGTATAGTTTATATTACAATATGATGTAATTTCCTCAAGGAAAAGAATCTGGATAAAAAAGTCATATTTTTAATGACAAAGATTTGAATCTTTGATTCAAATAATTCTTTGAATTATATAAAAATTTTCATGTTAATTAGTCTATTTTTGTATACAGTTGAAACAAAACATTCAATTATTTTTTTTCCAAACGTAAAAGATTATGTTTATTAAAGGTCAGCATAGAAAGCTCTACAGCCAGTAGTGGGTTCTAAAACCCTTTACTACCGGTTCGTGCGCGTGAGCGTGTGTGCCGCTTCTGCCCATGCGCAGAAGTGTCCCGGGCGGGTGGGCGGAGCCTTCCGCCGCTGCCGCTACCAGCTCTAAAAACCGGGCCGAATCGGGAGCAACCCACCGCTGTCTACAGCATATATATAAAGAAGAGAAGAAACAAGATGTTCATGAATGACTGGCTAAATCTGTAATTCTATGCCCACTTAATTGAATAGAAGCTCTGTTTAACTCACGGTCATTACAGAATTGTGCTACTGGTCTCTTCTTGCAATCTGCAATTTTAAATTACATTTTGAATGCTCATCCCATACATGTTTTTTGGAACATATTCATTGAAAAAATGTTGCTGTTAACTCGAAGAATTAAAATCACTTTATTATGATATGATAAATAAATCTGCATATTAATTTTTCCCTCGTATGAAAAGGAGATGGTACACCTTTTGGCTACCTAATTTCTAAATAGCAAGCAGACATCTTGATTTCAGAGCTGGTATCTCAGCTATTTGAAGAAAAATTGGAAAATTGTCTTGGCTTTCCTCTAAAAAAGGGGGGGAATAAAGAACTGCAACTGGGAACCTTTATATTTTTTTTATTTGTGTTCTCTGTATTTTTATCTCAATCTTGTCTTTGACACTATTAGCACTTTTTCTGTGTAGTTATAATATGCAAACCATGCAATTCCCAACACTAGTATAGCTAGTTGCAATCAAATACCTTGCAGATTACAGTGGTAGCTTGGTACTCAACTGCTTTGAAACTCATAGAATTTGGGACTCAATACATTTTGATGTGAAAATTTTGTCCTGGTATTCATCATTTGTTTGGTACTTAGCACACAAGCTAAAACTTGTTGGTGTCAGCTGCCTTGTGACTTACCTTATGGGGGGGGGGGTTCGTACTCACCATGCCTTCCGGAACCAATTAACAATGAGTACCAAGGTACCAATGTAACTGGATTTGGTTCACTTTTTAGTTCTGGTTTAAAAGATAGCAAAGTGTAGCTCACCCAATGTTGCTGATACAGCCTCAGCATTTATTAGCACTTCTTGCTGGCACTATTAGGAGTTGTGACTAAGTATCATATAAAAAAACCATGATAATCCCACCCTTGTGTAACACAAATCAAAATTCTCCAACACTGGAACTTTTTAAGAAGAGATTGGACAACCATTTGTCTGAAATAGTATAGGGTTTTCTGCCTGAGCAGAAGGTTGGACTAGAAGACCTCCAAGGTCCCTTCCAACTCTGTTACTCTATTCTATTCTAAATCCATATTCTGCCATTGATTCATGAAGCAAATCCCTTTCTTTGCCTACAAAGGTGTATTATAGATACCACAGGTGTATCTGGTCAGAATATACTATATTAAAGTCCTTTTGATATAAGAGAAACTTCATATTTGAAATCATTTATTGTGACTATAAACCATTTCTGTTCACTTTAGTTAAGGGGAATGTTTTCAAGCAGCATATTTTTTTGATGAATTTTTCTCTCTTGGGATTTCTGGCTTCACAACTGACACTTCAGATGTTCCTTCCTGTCTTCCTTTGTTTCAAGTTCGTAAGTCCATTGACTTCCCTGCAGCCTCTACAGTAGATCTGCCTTCTCACTGCAGGCAGTCAATCATATCAAACTGAGCAAAAGCCTCAAAGCAAAGACATTGGAGATGGTGAAGAAAATACCATGAACTGTAAATCCAAGATGATGTCTACTTTATGAAAAAAAATGCCTAAAGACACATTTTTATTCCCCAAAGCATCTTTGCAAAAGCATTTATTACTGATCCTAATTCCTCTTGCAAACTTAGTTAATACTTATGGATATCTTTTGCATACAGAACAGCACATGTGCTGTTCGGATGACGTGACTTGCTGACTGATGTATAGTTGAGCTCTGAAAGCTACCAAGTGGAAGGAAGAAAAGCCCAAAGGGATATTCAGTCTAAAATAAAATTATATGATACCTTTTAAAAAATGTTATGGTCAATGAATATTCCATTGTTTTAATTAAGCTGTAACATATCCTTAATGAAACATGACACATCATGCAAGAAGATTTTTGCCTCTGCTTGCCCAATTATCTTTCTTTTGTGGGGAAACAGAAGTATTCTTCTGTTGGGATAGTAAAGAATCGTGTATGTAATTCACAATTCTGGGATTATATCTATATGATTTAATAATAAAGTAGCAAAAACTAGCCCCTTTTGATCATTTAGTTTGTCAGGTAAAGTCTCAGGACTATAACCCTACTTTGGAAGAGTTTTTTTCCTCCATACCAATATGGTAGAATTGTTTGAAAAAAATCTGAAGGCCTTGATACATGCTTTGGTAAGATGGAAAAATTACTTGCTTTTGGAATTTGTGCCTTCAAAAAGATCTATTTTTGAGGCATATTTTACACGTTGTTAATGTGCTTTGTAAATCCACAAAGCCTCTTTTGTCTAAAAATGAGGGAGGCGTGCACAACAGATGGTACCACCTTGTGCTTCTTTTTTTTTTTAAAAAGGGGGGGTGTCTCTAGTTTAAATCAATCCAACCATGCCTTTCTCTAAAAAGAAGTGAACATCTATATGGTTAAGACAATCAACTTTTGTTTTGGGGAAAATGATTGCTACTTAGCATGGGCAGAGTATTATCAGAGCCAAGGTGGTGCAGTGGTTAGAGTGCAGCACTGCAGGCTACTTCAGCTGACTGCTAGCTGCAGTTCGGCGGTTCAAATCTCACCGGCTCAAGGTTGACTCAGCCTTCCATCCTTCTGAGGTGGGTAAAATGAGGACCCAGATTGTTGGGGGCAATATGCTGACTCTGTGAACCGCTTAGAGAGGGCTGTAAAGCACTGTGAAGTGGTATATAAGTCTAAGTGCTATTGCTATTGCTATCCGGGCTACATAAAATGGAATACTTAATTAGACTGGGTTAAACTCAGAGGTGGGTTCCTCCTGGTTTGGACCAGTTCTCCTGAACCGGTAGCGACCCGCTGGTGATGTCACGATGACATCACCGATCCGGTTCGGTCGGTGCCGGTCCGTGGGCACCGCCATCTTTTTTTGAATTTTTTTTATTTATTTTTTTGAATTTTTTTTCTTTTTTTTTCTTCTGCGCATGCGCAGAAGCTGAGTTCCTGGCACTGTGCATGCGTCGCCATCTTGTTTTCGGCATTGTTGGTTTTTTTGAATTTTTTTAGTTTTTTGGACTGCACATGCGTGCGCGCCCATGTGGCGCACGCGTGCCCACGAGGCGTGCCCACGTGGCGCGGGAGGAAGCGAACCAGCAGCGAGGTAAGTTAGAACCCACCCCTGGTTAAACTGTAACAAGCTCTTTAAAACAGGATGGGTAACCTGTGGATTTACAGGCATTGCTGAATTTAAATTCTCAATAGTTCTGAACTACATGGCCAATGAGAATGCACACTGGGGACTGAGATCTGACCTTTCTGAGAGGCTGGTTCTCTAACTATAAACTGCCCACCCTATACATTTCTAGAAGAGGCCTTTCTGAAGGTGTCCCCTTTCCATCTGGGTACATGGGAGAATGCCTTCTTCAGCATTACTCTCAGGCTGTAAAGTGAAATGCAGTAGATGGATGCCTCTATCCCTCTGGAATTAACAATAACAGATTCCCAAACACAGCTACTATTTTCTGAAGTAATTATATTGCCACCTAATGTTCCTAAAAACTAACAAATATAATCTTGAATGAAATGTCTCAATCAAGAGGCATACAAAGATAATTTCTGGTGCCCTTAGCATATAGAACCCTTTCATGGGGGATGGCTCCAATTAGAATCCAATTAAAAATCCATGCTTTTAATGTGCAATTTACAAATGTACCAATTCACTCAATTAATAGCTTCAGCCCTTGAAGGTTCTTTCTTATTCTTTTACTTGGGAAAGTTGAAAGGAAAGACACTGGCAAAGCAGGATGGTAGACTAGCTGCTCCTTTTTGTATTTAAGCTCTACGGAATCACATTATTTAGAGAAATAAACTGTAGTGATGCTGATGGGGAAAACCTACCTTGCAAACAAATTCAATCAGATTAAGATTAATTAGCAGAGGAGCCCCTTTATTCTTTGATTAAATTTCAGTACTCATAGGGATCCAGGAAAAGAAAAAAGACTAATCACTGGATTACATTTACCAAATACTAGAATGCATAGCAGCGAGTGGAGTATGAACTGAATTTCCTGGTCCAAAAACGTAGAAATCATATTGAAATGAATTCTTTCAAAATTCAGCTACCACTTCCATTTTTATTTTGCAAACCTTAAATATGAAATTCAAAACTGAAACTGGCATTTAAACCTGAACAGATAATGAAATTTATTATATGTTAAACATTCAATATTACTGAATTTTTGCTTTACTTCCCATTGAAATTATTTCATAGAAATTACTGATTCAAGAGCGGGATTTTTGAATAACTCCAAAATGGATAGAGGGAGAGATACATCAGTGCCATCATCAAGACTGACCTTCAGTCTTAACTCTGCCTGGTATATCTCAAAAGCTTCTGCTTCTATTATTGATTTTGGAACTTCATCAATTTTTTCCATTTTTTCTCTAACATCACTACCTCTTTTTAAGAACGACTAATCCACCTTTGGAAAAGCCTTAAATAAGCCTTTTCTTTACAAGTTCATACCTTTGCAGTACTGTACTGACTGAGAATGTATTGTCCATTAATTGTCAGAAAATCTTAACTATTGTGATTTCTGAAATCTGACTCAAATGTCAATTATCAGATTAGCAGATGATAGCATCTGGCTCAACTTGTCTGGGCTCAGGAACTAAGCAGGACAGACTGGATTAGTATTTGGATGGAAGTCTACTAGGGAACATGAATATTCTAAGCTAGACTAAGGCTATTGAAGACCATTCACTTAATCCTGTCAAAAATAAGATCCTAGGAGAAGGCAATGACAAACCACATCCACGATATTTCCAAGAAATGTGTATTGAGATCAGGGGTGGGTTCCAACTTACCTCACTGCCGGTTCACTCCCTCCCGTGCCTCGTGGGCACGCCTCGTGGGCACACGCGCGCCTTGCGCGCACGCGCATGCGCAGTAACAAAAAATCCAGGAAAAAAAACCAAGCCGAAAAAAAGATGGTGACCGCATGCACAGTGCCAGAAGTCAGCTTCTGCGCATGCTCAGAAGGAAAAAAAAGTAAAAAAAAAAAATCAAAAAAAAAAATTTGAAAAAAATAAAAAAAAGATGGTGGCCCCCCACGGACCAGCACCGACCGATCCGGTTCGGTGACGTCATCGTAACGTCACCAGTGGGTCGCTACCGGTTCGGGAGAACCAGTCTGAACCGGGAGGAACCCACCCCTGATTGAGATAACCATGATGTCACCAGGAGATTTCCATCTAAAGGAGACTTTTTGTACTAGTAACTTTATCTGCATGACTCTTTGTTGTGTGTTCAGAAACATGGAAATGCCTCAAACATTTTTACATCTCTTTTGAATTTAAAAAAAAGGATTTCCTCTTTCTATTGAAGAACTTCATGTGTTGCAAAGCAAGAGAAAACAGTTAAGAATCGGTAATGATCTGTCCCTAACCTTTTTTTCCCCAGGTCTCCCAATGGTGCACTCATTGCCACTGTAACTGAGACCATCCATCTTGCTGCTGGTTGTCCTCTTCTTTCCTTTCCTTCTAGATTTCCTAGCACCATAACTGTTTCTAATGTATGCAAAATAGGTTAATTTGTGTCTGGTGATATGTATCTTCAGTAAAAAAAAAACTCTCAGTTGATTTGTTTGATCTTAATCTATTGGTTTGTTTCCTTGACTGTCCACAATATATGAGAAACAATACTTAGGATTTAATTAGAAGGAATACAGCTAAAATCAGTCTCCATTACACGAAATCTGATGGAACCTTCAGGTGGCTACTTCCAAACAGCAGGGATGTCATAGATTTTTCAGAGATGAGGGCTTGAATTAGGTGGGCTCTAATAAATGCAGCAATTTTCTCTTCAGGCATGTCCAAAATAATGGTGGGTTATAAATATGTGGTACTAGTGTTTACATTTTTGAAGTCGAGGAGAGGTTTCAGTGAAGGCCTCCGCACAATCACACAGCGCTCTCATGGGTATTTGTGAATCATGGGAATTTGGATGTTTTCATGGTCCCCAGCTGAATTTTCATTTAAGGAAATCTAGTCTTCCTTATGAATCCTGTACTAGCATAAACCCTAGCTGGAATGAGTGGGAGGCTGAGGCACTCTCTGAATTTGCTGTGAGTATTCTATCAAACACTCTGAATTATGCAATTTATTTATGCCAGGGGTGGGTTCCACTTACCTTCCCTACCGGTTCGCATCACATTTCAGACAGCCATTAATGTCTAAACTGCTGGCAACAAAAGTGAGTACACCCCTAAGTAGTAATGTCCAAATGGGGCCCAAAGTGTCAATATTTGTGTGGCCACCATTATTTTCCAGCACTGCCTTAATCCTCTTGGGCATAGAGTTCACCAGAGCTTCACAGGTTGCCACTGGAGTCCTCTTCCACTCCTCCATGAGGACATCACGGAGCTGGTGGATGTTTGAGATCTTGCGCACCTCCACTTTCTGTTGCAGGATGCCCCACAGATTCTCAATAGGTGTCAGGTGTGCCTCCGTTCAAAATCCAGGAAAGAAAACCCCCAACTCCATGATGATAGAGAAGAGTACTTTTACTGAATGGGAACTGATAGCGACAAAATGAAAGCAAGGTCTGAAGCAAAAGGCTCATAAATTGCATATAGAAATAATCCCAAATCCCTCCCCTCATAACCCCCCGGGCTATTCATCCAATCCCGGCGCCCCCCAGATGTCATGTGGGCACAATATCAGGTGGAGCGTCCACAGTTGGCCGTAGACCTTGAGTAGGCTGTAAACATGTCCATCCAGCCTGGCCGTACGTGATGAGAACTTTCCTCCCTAAACTCCTAATCAGACACAAGTAGAGACATCTCCAGCACAGCTTCCCCCCCACCCAAATACCTCCCCCCGTTTCTATGGCAGCCGAAGCAAGCAGGCAGCGTGGAGGCTGACATTCGGCCCTCCTGCAGTAGGGACTTTAGTCCTAGGGAAACACAGAACATACAGAAAAAATACAAAAATATGTAAATACAATAACAAAACCACATTTACGGTTTATCAAGGTATTTGGAACGGAACAACTGAATCAATCTAGGGGCTCTGATATCTCATTCATTCACCCATTCAGAATGAGAGGAAGGGAAGTGCTTCCAGGCTACCAAATATTGTACTTTGCCCCTATGTCTTCTAGAGTCAAGGATCTCCTTAATTTCAAAATGCTGTTCACCTTTGATAAGTAAAGGCACGGGGGGAGAGGTCTGGTTGGCCGAAGAGAAGAGGTCTGTTCGGGCTTCAAAAGGCTGACATGGAAAACAGGGTGAATTCTCCTAAGGGTTTTTGGAAGTTCTAATAGTACAGCCACTGGGTTGACAATTTTCACAATGGGAAAAGGCCCCACATACTTAGGCCCAAGTTTCTTTGACTTCTGTGTAGTCTGTAGGTACTTAGTCGACAAGAAAACCCTATCACCGACTTGGTATTCCCTTGGTTTAACCCTTTTCTTGTCAGCCTGTTTTTTATGGGCTTGGTGAGCTTCATCTAATGCTTTACGAGTCACGGGCCAGATCACTTGAAGCTGTTCAATCCACTCCCTTAAAGAGGGAATCTGAGGTTTCTCCTGAGGTAGTTCAGGGATGGGTACAAAGTCTTGACCATAGACCACCCTGAATGGGGTAAACCCCGTACTACTATGAACAGAATTATTGTAAGCAACCTCGGCGAAGGGTAGCAAATCAGCCCAATTATCTTGCTGGTAATTAACATAACACCTGAGGTATTGCTCCAGGACTGAGTTAGTCCGTTCACACGCCCCATTCGTTGGGGGATGATGGGTGGAGCTTAAACTCTGGGTGGAGCCTAACAAAGCCAGGAACTCCTTCCAAAACTGGGAGGTGAATTGGATTCCTCTGTCTGAGATTATTTGTTCAGGGACACCATGTAACCTGTACACATGCTGAATAAATAATTTAGCCAACATCTTTGCTGATGGGATCTTGGATCAGGGCAAAAAATGGACCTGTTTAGAAAACAGGTCTGTGATTACCCAAATGACTGTATTACCCCCACTCTCAGGTAACTCAACAATGAAGTCCATGGATATTTGTTTCCAGGGGGCCCCTGGTCTAGCAACATTGTGAAGTAACCCCTGCGGTTTTCCAGGTGGCCTTTTTGCGGCAGCACATACAGGGCAACTAGCCACATAAGCCTCAATGTCCTTTTTCAATGATGGCCACCAAAATTGCCTTTTAACTAAGTGTAATGTTTTCACAAACCCAAAATGACCTGCTGCCTTTGAGTCATGGGCCTTTTGGAGCACCAGCTCCCTAATAAGAGCCAGGATGTAGAGCTTGGCCCCCACCCAGGCGAGGCCATTGTGAATGGTACACTCATTTGAGTTGAGACAAAAACCATTCATCCATTTTCAACGCTGCTGTGAGCTGAGAGTTTA
>QLTV01002975.1:3621277-3642917 GCA_003457575.1 Thermophis baileyi | reverse complement strand
CTCTCTCTCTCTCTCTCTCTCGTTTTTTCTCTCTCTCTCTCTCTCTCTCTCTCTCTCTCTCTCTCTCTCTCTCTCTCTCTCTCTTTCTCTCTTTCTTTATGTCTGTCTTTCTTTCTTTCTTGTCTCTGTCTCCCTTCCTCTTTCTTTCTTTCTTTCTTTCTTTCTTTCTTTCTTTCTTTCTTTCTTTCTTTCTTTCTTTCTTTCTTTCTTTCTTTCTCTTTCTCTGTTCTCGGCAGCGGGAGAAGGAAGAAAGTGCTCTGGGACTGGGAGGGTGGGTGCCCCAGCCCGGCCCAGCAGCGGTGCATCCCTGATCATGTGCCATCCTGGAGCGCCGTTGCCGCCACCACCGCCCCTCTCGCCTTCCTGGCTTCAGTGCTGGGACCAGCAAAGAAGCGCAGTAGAGCAGGGGCGGGGCGTTAGTGCGGGAGCGGCGAGGAGTTCAGGGCAAGCGGCAGTTCGTCTTCATGTGCGGAGGGCAGGCGAGGGGAGGGCAGGGGGTCCCCCGCCCCCGGTGCCCCTCCTCCGTGCAACCTGCTGCTGCCAAGCGGTCTCCTTCATGCCGCCTGCTTTGTTCGTGGGGTGGATGGGCTGGAACATCTGTGCTTCTTTGCTGGTGTGGTTGAATGGGGCTGGGGCCATTCCCCCCCTTCGCCGTGCGACAGCCTCTCGCCTGTCGCGGCTCCAACGGGGGCGGCTTTGGGTGATGCGGGCTCGTCTGGAGCTGAGGCTGTGGCTTGTCCCTGATGCCCCCGAGTATGAGGGAGCTGCTCCAGATGAGCCATTCCCCCCCTTCGCCCTGCCTGAACATACAGCTGCCACACCCGCCTCTCACCTGTCACGGCTCCAACGGCATCAGCGTCGGGAGACGCGGGCTCGTCTGGAGCTGCTCCCCTGCAGCTGAGACCTCGGCTTGTGCCTGCTGCCCCCGGGTGCGAGGGAGTGGGGCAGGTGAGCCATTTCCCCCCTTCGCCCAACCTGAACATACAGCTGCCATGCCCACTTCTTGCCTGTCACGGCTCCAACGGCATCAGCGTCGGGAGACGCGGGCTCGTCTGGAGCTGCTCCCCTGCAGCTGAGACCTCGGCTTGTGCCTGCTGCCCCCGGGTGCGAGGGAGTGGGGCAGGTGAGCCATTTCCCCCCTTCGCCCAACCTGAACATACAGCTGCCATGCCCACTTCTTGCCTGTCACGGCTCCAATGGTGGCGGCTTCGGGTGACGCGGGCTCATCTGGAGCTGAGCCCATGGCTTGTCCCTGCTGCCCCCGGGTACAAGGGAGCTGCTCCAGATGAGCCATTCCCCCCCCTTCACCCTGCCTGAACATACAGCCACTGCACCCGCCTCTCCCCTGTCATGGTTCCAACGGCGGCGGCGGCAGGAGACGCGGGCTCATCTGGAGCTGCTCCCCTGCAGCTGAGACCTCGGCTTGTCCCGGCTGTCCCTGGGTGCGAAGGAGCGGGGCAGGCGAGAGGCGGGCGCGGCGGCTGTATGTTCACGCAGGGCATGTGCAGTGCTGAAAAATCCAAAAAAATTTCCCCCCTCCAAAAAAGCTGAAAACAAGACGGCAACGCATGTGCAGTGCCAGAAACTCAGCTTCTGCACATGCGCAGAAGAAAAAACCCAGAAAATATATATATATATTTTTAAAAAGATGGCGGCGCCCACGGAGCGGCATCAACCAAACCGGATCTGTGACATCACTGTGATGTCACCAGCGGGTCGCTACCGGTTCGGGCAATCCGGTCCGAACCAGGAGGAACCCACCTCTGCTTCTGATGAATACCTCTACAGTTAGTATATAAAGTTAGAGTGTATTTATAATTAGTATATAGTATTTAGAACCTATGGATCTAAAATGGCTAGGATAGGTACTAATCTCAAACTCACTCAATTGGGAATAAGTTTTTATTTTTTTCAGTAAAATATTAAACAAATAGGATACTTGATATCATGCTATAAGGATGAAGGCATCACCATTTTCCAAAGACTTGGGCTATATGAATGAAGAATGGTTTGGCAGGAATTGAATCTAGGCTTCTTAAGCTGACCAAACTCTCACTTGTTTGGATTAGAAAAATACTTCAGGCTGTGTTTACATAGCATGGTAAACTTAAAGACATAATTATTGATCAGGCTTCTACCAGCATTTTATCTCTATACTGATTAGTTTTTAACCAAACTTTGTAACTTATGTGTGGTCTGGATCCAAAATGGCCACTATATGTAAAGTCCAGAAACTGGGAATAATAAGTCCCTCAGATCTTAATTACAGACCCAGTTTCCAAAATGCCAGTAGGTGAACATTTTTGTATTCAGGTGGCACAATGAGCTACACAACTTGATTAAATCATAATGGAAGAAAACAGGATGTTAATAACTTGATACTCTTTTACCAAGCTCTTTAGCTTAGTTTGATGTATGGGCACAGCCTCAGTGGAATGTGTGGTAGACTAGTAATATAGCACAATATGTGCTGATATTGCAAATCAGAGAAAATAAAGACCAGTCTACTGGTGTCGCTGTGAAGCCACTTGTCCAAAATTTGAAAGCTCCCTTTACAAATACCCTGCCTTATAATTATAAATATAGAGAAGAAAATGGGATTGTAAATAGATGTGCCATAATTGGTTTGGTTAGTCCTACAGTTCAATCGTACAGTTGGACCGCTCAAAGCTACAGCTCATAATGGAATTAAGGATTAGAGGGATATGTTCTGTGAGGAATTATGTAGTGAGAGTGATGTTTAATTAGAATACAAGTGAAAATAAAGTTACATCTCTTCACTCTACATTGCATTCAAAGAAAGAATATTCAAATGTACTTGTAATTCAAAAAGGAAAGAAATCACTAAGAATAACATGTAGTTTGGCCCTAAAACATCCATTATAATGAATTATGTTTTTACTTTATACTCCTGAACAGGGGTGGGTTCCTCCCGGTTCGTACTGGGTCACCCAAACCGGTAGCGAGGCGCTGGTGACATCATGATGACATTGTGGACCCGCCTTGGTCGGTGCCGGTCCGTGGGCACCGCCATTTTTTCCCGTGAATTTTTGGCGGCTTTTTTACATTTTGGGCTGTTTGTGCTCTGCTGCTGCTTTGGAAAGGGCCCTCCCACCTGCCCCTGGGTTAATGCTGTCCTTTATTCTTTGCCCGAAGCACAGCTGATCAGCTCCTCAGCTGTGTTTCGGGCAGATTATTGTGACTGAGCATGCGCGGACACAGAATTGCACCGGGGGAGCGCGCGTGTAACCCTAAGCCATGCCCACAGAGTGGCAGTGGAAATTTTCGGAACCCACCCCTGCTCCTGAAGTATAGTACAATATCATATGAGGATAATGTGGTATGATTGTTAGAGTACATGTCTTAATTTTAACAATCAACACTCATTTTTTTGAATTTGCGCAAAATATGTGGAGATTATTGATACCCTGGTATCAACTTCACCCCGGTATCAAATTGAATTTTTCAAACCAGTGGTGAAATCCAAATTTTTTTACTACTGGTTCTGTGGGCGTGGCTTGGTGGGCATGGTGTGGTGTGGTGTGGCTTGGTGGGCGTGGCAGGAGAAGGATACTGCAAAATCTCCATTCCCACCGCACTCTGGGGCCAGCCAGAGGTGGTATTTGCCTGTTCTCCGAACTACTCAAAATTTCCGCTACCGGTTCTCCAGAACCTGTCAGAACCTGCTGGATTTCACCCCTGTTTCAAACCCTTATTTATGCACTGCAAGGTTGGACGCTTGCTGCAGAGTAGCTTGATAGAGAAATAGAGGTGGTATTCTTTTTGAATGAAAGCACAGTAAAGAAAGAGGAAGCCCACTTATTTAAAGAAGAAAACTGAAATGGCACAAGACAGAAATGAAAGGACTGAAGGCCCTAATAGATGTAAATGAATATACCAACTTCATAGCCTTGAGAAATACCAATGTCTACTTGATGTAGGTTATAGGAAACTTTTTCTTGCTGGGCTTTATCATAGTAAAGTTTTATGTTCTAGTCAAAAGCTCAAACTCCTTGAGACAGAACTCATAATTTAGGCCTCCAAGAAGTATTCTGAGACCCTTTCAAAATAATCATGGGGAGCCTACTTCTTTTATTCTCTTAGGCCAGGAATGGGGAACATGTAACTGTCCAAGTGTTCACCTGAACGAAGCTGCACTACCTAAGGTACCACAAGTTCCCTCTCCACATTGGAGACTTTTCTTTACAAGCTTGTTACAAAGGGCTAGCTGCTTTAGGCATGAGAGGATAAATGCATGGCATCTAAAATGAATATATTCTGCACAAAAACTAAAATGGCTTCATGTGCTTTGTTCTACCAGATTATCCATAGAACAAAAACTAGTTGAGCCAGGACTACCAAATGTGTACAACCAAAAGAAATCTCTGATGTGAGTGTGGTTTTTTTTCCCTAAGACATATCATTCAGTAAATAACTGGAGGAAACATCCCAAAGCCCCAAGTGCCTTTGAGAGGGAGTTAATGATCAGAAGTTAACTTCTGAATCCCACCCAATTCCTAAAACTCCTCTGATTTAGAATGTCTCCATGCAAATTGGTACATTGTGTGCCCAGTCCTCTCTCTATAAAAAACGCTAAATCTGACATCTTATAATATTTTCATATTAAGTAACTACAGAGAATATTTTGGTAAGAGTGTTTAATCTCAAATGTTCAATTTTAATCAGCTTGAACTATGGTCTGTCTTTCCCTGAACTGAAATCCACCAATCAATTCTGCTTTATCTCCCCCCCCCCTGTTTTTCTTACCCAAGGCAATGCCTTTTGTAAAAGGGTATTTATTTTTAATGGATTTTTTAATGAATTTTTCAGTCAAGCTATTAATAATGCCATTAATTATAGGCAGCTTATATTAAAGTGCACGCTGGCCTCTTAATCCTGACCCCCAGCTATTGGCTTGTAGCTAATCCAGCCTGGTGTTTGGTAGTGCAGGGCAGGCCTTAGCCAATGTCTGCTGGCAGACATGATTAGAAAGAAGACAGAAGTCAGGGATAAGAAGGTGCAGGGGAGGGAATAGAATTTTTAGGGACTACGTTGCCAGAGGGTGGAAGTTTAAAACCAGATGATACGTTAGTGTTGTGGGGATAATCCCAGAGATGCAGTGCCAGCACTTTCAGCAAGAACTTCCCCTGCGGAAGGTTTTTCTTCGCCTCCCAGCTCTGGTCTGCTTGATAACCCAAAGGAGTACTGGGCTGATTTAGCCAGGGCTGTTAGATGTGCCTGCTGCTCTCCTTCAACCGGTTCTAAACTAGCAGATAGACAACACAGCCAGATCTCTCCCTTGCTCCTCTTACCCCGGGGCTCCAAAAGGTGTTCCTTATCAGCAGGTTAAAGATAATGGGGCAATTTTCCTGTCAGAGAAAGTGATTCCCTGCCAAGGAGGGCTGAAAGTATACTCAGCGGAGCTTTTCCTTCAATTAGGACCACTGCAAACGAGGACTTTCTACAATGGATTCCAAGACTGAGACTGGACTTTCTAACTGTACTCTGGGACTCTTGTGAAAAGAAATCTGGTTTTTCAGGATAATCAATTCTTTCACCATAGGAACATCAGACAATTCAACAATCTGGCTTATTTTTCTGTCTGTTTGGGAGGGCTATTCGATTCTGCGTTCTTGTTTCCCATCAAATAATCCGAGGGGGTGGGGGAGATGCTAGAATGCACAGTGGCAGTTGTAGATTGCAGGGTTGTTGTTGTTTTTTTATGTGCAAGATAGCAGAGTGTTACTTTTTTAATTTTACAGCTCAGAGTTGGCTCATTGAAGCACATTTTTCTTGTTTTTCAATACTTCCTAACCTTGTCATGCACCCATGTGATGCTCATATGAATCTTTTAACATGCTGAAGAAACATTTTCTTATTCAGTAAAGAAAAACGTCCTAGACCCTACTTTTTCTGTTCAGTTGTTCTCTTGAAAATTTTTGCTATAAAAAGCAGCTTAAACAATGCTTTGATGGCCATGGATATTGTCACTCAGCAGAAGAAACATGTTCAATTAGGGTCTCAGCCATTAGCCACCCAGTTAGTCTCTCTTTGGAAAACAGGTCAGAATTTCTTATTCTCTGCTCAGTATGTTAATCATAAAACTGGTATCGCCATTTTATAGCTGTGTAATACTAGTCCCCTTTGGCAGATATATTTTATTTGGATAATGATGTGAAATTTAAGATCTACATTTCAATTGTACAAAGCCATAGGCAGTTGTCAATTTTAGTGGCAGATATAGACTTGGAGCTAAATTCCTGTGCACAAGCAAAAAATTCCAACAAGCACAGCACAATCCTAGTCCCTTAATAGAAATGCATTTTCTCCTGTTGAGAGGCTGTATTTTTGAGCTGTACACCACAAATCATTCATGTTTTATTTATTTTCAACTAGATGCTTTGTAACCTGAATTATCTTTGCAGAGGATTTTGGAATGGGTTTGCAAGATGAAATATTTCAAATGATCAATGTGATAAAAATGTGGAAACTGTATATTGCTATAGTATTAGATTATCGAATATTATAATATAGTATATTGTATTGTATTATTTACAATACTATGCTATAATATACTATAGTATATATAGTATAATTTAATATACTATATTGTGTACTATACTATATTGTAATCTATATCAATAATATATAAGGGATTATATTATTATTTATAATAACAACAATCTGTATTACAGATGTATTACATCACACTGTAGATAGCTTTTGTGCAGAAAAGGTTAGTATCAATTTTTCAAATCTCCAGCTTAAAAGTACCTAATTCCTCTTCTAGAGGATGGGGAAAAGCCCCTCTGCTAGGCAGGGGAATTGATATAGAGGTAGCTGCAACCATGTGATTTAACCCCCTGAACTTTTAAAGTTCTAATCAATTTGTAATCTAATAAAGTGCATCCCAGTCTTGCTTGGAAGCAATGGTCCCGCTTCAACTCTTCAGTTGGAAGTGAGGCACAAAAAAGCCTTGTTGGTTGTGGCATCTTGAATTTTTTTTGGGGGGGGGGGTTCATGTTTTTCCCCCAGGGAGGCTTGCCTTGTCTCTTACCTGACTCTATTGTGTCAGCTTTTTCAAGTTAGGGTTTGTTTTCATGAGGCTTTTATTACTCCGGGGATCTCTTCTGCATTTATCGCCTTATTGATTTCTTATTGGTTTTCATTGATGTTATGTAAATTACTGTGTTGGTAAGTTTTAAATGTCTTAAATGAATCAATGAGAAATGATTTCTATATTTGAATTCAGGAAGGAATTAATTTGCAGCAAGGGTGGGGTGTTTTTTTAAGCTAACTGTATTTTTATTTTGGGAATTCCTATTTTCTAGAACAAAGCTTATTCATATGTTCAAACTGTTCTTCAACACCAGACCAATTAACCCTTGATAAGACCAAATCAATAGTAAAAGAAAGAATTAGGGATATTGATCACCAAAATGATATTATCAGTGCCCCTGTCTCCAAAACTGAGATAGCCACAAGCCTTCTCCAGCAAGGTATCTATACAATTTAACCCTAAGCAAATATGGATGGACCTTTTCCAGAGCTGGCTTTGATGCCCTCTCATCAGTTCTATTGGCAGGAAGATTTCATGGAACTTCTTATTTACAGAGACTTTGCCCTTGTGGACCCAGGGAGGTAGAAACCCTCGCTTATGTCCTCATATAGTGTCCTTTTAATGATGCCCCAAGATGTGTTCTCATCTCCCCAATCATCCAAATTTGAGAGTCATGCCGGTAAATTGTATGTTTATTACTTTTTCAGGGATATTAACTCTACACTCACATACCAGGTGGCCAAATACCTTTATCAAGTCATGCACAAAACTTTTAATTAGATACATTGTTTTATTGTCTTTTTCTTTTCTTTTTTCCCTGATAATGAATTGCTATACCAATATATCTTTTCCTACTGAAAACGTTGGTCAAAAACTATAATAAAATATTTGATTTGATTTAGTTCTTCAGTACCACAAGTGGCCATTTTGGCCCCCAGAGCTGCACATAGTTCCTGATCTTCCTTTCTCCAGCCCCATAACCCAGTAACCACAATTGCTAAAAATTGATAGAAGGGTATCTTATTATTTTAAGTTGGAAAACATATAGAAACTGTAACATAAGCCCTAAGATGGACATTGCATAGTGTGTGTGTGTGGGGGGGGAATTATTCCTTCAGATGCCTCACCTTTTTCTGTGATACAAGCTTTTTGCAGCCTTTAACATCTCCCTGCCTGTGGCTCAGGGGTGGTTTCTGGTTTTCTTCGCTGTCAGTTCGCTCAGTGTTGTGCCCCGCGCACACGTGCATGCTTTGCGCATGCTCCATTAGTGCTTAAAAAAAAGCTTCTGCACATGCGCAGGAGCAAAAAACAAGATGGCGCCACCTATGGCGCTGCCGAAAGAACTGGTTCGGGGGTTGCTGGTTCTAGCAACCCAAGCCGCCAAGTTACTACTGGTTCTATAGAATGGGTCCGAACCGGGAGGAACCCACCTCTGCTGTGGCTACCAAAGAGTGGGCAAATCTAATTTTTTTCAGATAACAGAATGAAAGAATAGAATAACAGAGTTGGACGGGACCTTGGAGATATTCTAGTCCAACCCCTGCACAAACATGAGTCCCTATACCATTCTGGATAAATGGCTGTCCAGTCCCTTCTTAAAAACCTCCAGTGATGGAGCACCCACAATTTTTAAGGCAAGCTGTTCCACTGGTCGTTTTCACTGTCAGGAAATTTCTTCTTATTTCCAGGCTGGATCTCTCCTTTACATGTTTCCATCTGTTGCTTTTTGTCCTGCCTTCAGGTGCTTTGGAGAATAGGTTGACCCCCTCTTCTTTGTGGCATCCCCTCAAATATTGGAACACTGCTTTCATGTCACCCTTAGTTCTTCTTTTCACTAGACTAGACATACCCAATTCCTGCAACCTTTCTTCATATGTTTTAGCCTCCAGTCCCCTAATCATCTTTATTTATTTGGCAAATTTATATAGCCACCTACTCGTTCACGGCAACTCTAGACAGCTTACAGAAAATAAAAATACAATGTGGAAGAAATAAAAATAAAAAAAGATAAAAAATAATAGATATTGATATTGATATAGATAGATAGATATAGATAGATGATAGATAGATAGATAATAGATGATAGATAGATAGATAGATAGATAGATAGATAGATAGATAGATAGATAGATAGATAGATAGATAGATAGATAGATAATAGATGGATAGATAGATATTAATAGTATTATTAAATAAATAATAATAATCCCCCAGTCTCAGAGAAGACAAGTTGTTCTTCTCTGCACTCTTTTCTTTTTTATATTGTGGGAACCAAAATTGGATGCAGTATTCCAAGTGTGGTCTTACCAAGGCATTATAAAGCAATACTTTCTTTAATTTATTTAATTTAATTGTCTTTCCTTTTCCCCCTCTCTCGCAATTTGCTAGAAGAATTCTGATGACCCAATGACGTCAGCAAATACTAACTCACTAACTTTTCAGTGGTAATTTTCTCATGTTTATTACAATTGGATTTTTGTTTAATTACTTTATTTAATAATATGTATCTTAACTTCAAAGATGCAATTTTGAAGCGATGTTAGGCTATAAAAATGGTATTGCGCTGCAACTGAATCCTTCCCGCAAGTCTGTTTGTCTTAGGGGGACTTATGAAGATGACAGAAGGCGCATTCTGTTTGGCTCACCTTCCTTCTTCTTCTCCCTCAGATATGGATCTCACCATATGGGGATGGGATAAAGCAAAACTTTATCACAGAAAGAAAAAGCAGGAGAAAATTGGAAGGTTAAATCTTCCATCTCTGTTCCCCAATATGCACATTTGAAACCATACAGACTGCAGCTCGTTCAGGCACTTACCAATGACGACCAAAGAAAGCGGATGGAATTTTGTGATTTGATGCTGGAGATGATGGAAGACGAACCCTTTATTTCACGTTTAATTTTTAGTGATGAAGCGACTTTTCACTTGAGCAGCACAGTCAATTGTCACAATGTGCGTATTTGGGGAACAGAGCACCCACATGAAACAGTTGAGCACAAAAGAGATTACCCTAAGGTGAACGTCTTCAGTGCTGTGTCTCAGGACAAGGTTTATGGTCCCTTGTTCTTTGGAGAAAACACCATTACAGGACAAACCTATCTCGATTTGCTCCAAAACTGGCTCTTCACTTCACTGCAAGCAGATTCATGTGACTTCATTTTTCAACAAGATGGTGCACCACCCCATGGGCACCTGATGGTTCCAGCTTTTTTAAATGAAAAAGTGCCCCAGCAATGGATTGGTCGGAAGGGGGCCCAAGACCTTGCTCTTTGTGCTTGGCCTGCGAGATCCCCAGACCTAACCGTGTGTGATTTTTTCTTGTGGGGATATGTAAAAGATCGCGTTTCTGTTCCACCACTACCCACTAACCTCGATGACCTTAAACATCGAATAACAACAGCGATAAACTCAGTGGGTTGTGATATGCTGATACGCGCCTGGGAGGAATTCTCTTATCGCATTGATGTTGCCCGTGCTGCAGGTGGTGGCCACATTGAACACTTGTAAGACAGGAAATAAAAGTTGACTGTGAGTAGAATACTTGTGACTTGGCTGGAGTTTTGTATTACTTTTCCTTAATAAAATATTGCGTCATGAAATCGGTTCATTCTTTTTGAATAACCCTGTATATTCAAAAGCTTGTAATGTAATCCTCACTTAGGAGAGCTGTCTCCACCTCCTCTTTGCCCCTCCAGTGATAGCTCCATTAGGGGCACATCCACATACTGGAAGATTTCCTAGGAATTAAGGAGATAGTCAGTTTTACCCATATTTACCCTCTGTTCAAACTAAATTGTCCATTTCTGGTGTTAACATGCCAATGCTACTCTATGTCACGTCGTGCATGCAATGTGCTTTAGTGTACTGGGATTTGAAAACAGAAGCTGACTTATTGTTTTGCTCACATTTGTTTTGATATGTTCTTTCTTTGATTCTGTCTCTATTGATCTTTAATAGCTTCCAGATGGGATGTTTTATAGCTTGTGCTCTGAGAGATTGAAAAGTACAAAGGAGTGCAAGAAGGCAGCCCATTAGCTAATAATAAAAAAAAATTCACTGCATTATATTCTAATAAAATCTGAAATGTTGGATTATATTAATGACAACTGCACAGGAAATAGACCTTGTCCAGTGGCATTCAGCAATGTGAGCTTTTAAGCCATTTTACCATAGAAGCAACAGCTGTATGGTAAGAATCCCTTCCATTTTTTGCTTCTCTCTCTTTATTGTAGTTTAGCACAATAAATAACCCAGACGCCCTGCAATGGCCCTTGATTGCCAGTTAATTCAGTATGGTTCCTTTGCAGGGAAACTTGCAATCTCCCACGGAGGGCACGGCTGCGTGTGTGCACTGCAGAAATACATTATAGGATTTATGTATTGTTGCCCAACCCAGAATTAAGTTTGTTCGCTTCTCAACATAAGTGTCACAGGCTTTTTCTGCTGTAGCTTGTATGGGAACATTCCGGAAGCATAATTGAAAATAATAGTGACTACAAGACTGCAGATCATGGGAATTCTCATCCATGAATATGTTGTTTATTGATTCATTAAATATATTTCTACACCACCGCAATCAAAATAACTTTCAGTGGCTTATGTAGAGAGAGAAAAAAAATGCAATTTAAAGTAGACCCCCCAGTATAGAAAATAAAGACAAAATAACAACAGAAGAAGAAATGAAAATGAAAGAAAAGCAAAGATGGGATTGATCAAAGATCAGAACAGAGAGAGGCTCTCTGAACAGCTTGGTCTTGAAAGGTTTCTGAAAAATTAGCAAAAAGAGGTCCAGCTTGATTTTCACAGGGGCTGATTCCCCCAATGTTGGCAACTTAATCAAAATGAGATCCTCCTTGTCTCAGCCCCTTCAAACTCCCGAAAGTGTGGGATTTCTGGCAGGGCGATTCAGTACTGACTGGAGTAGGCAACCCTGCAGATAGCCAAATAGTCACAATATTAATGACAACTAATATTAAATATAATATTATTTAAATTTGTTAATCAATTGTGATACATCAATAGAAAACTCAGTTATATTGGCAAAGAATATAAAATGTAAGAATATTTTACTATTGATTATACATGCTTCCCTTTCAACAGATTCCTAGGGTATCTTAGAAAAAGTTGACATTGTTACATTAAAAATCTTCTTTTGATAGACTTGTAGGCAAGAGGTTCTTTGGTCAAATTTTCTGGAGTTTTTTTTTTTTTTTTAGTTCATATTAATACATATTTTAAAGATTACCCATTCCTTTTTCCCCTCCCAATTTTAATATTTTATGATACTCAGACTGTTTATAATTTCTTTAAAAATATGGTTGTCAATATTTATACGATACCAAAAGACAAACTTAGTCTACTATCCTGTTTATTTTTACTACAAGTATTTTTTCCTTAGACCAATATTAGCTGTTTGCTATTCATATTTTTTTTTAAAATACAGAATGCAAAAATTTAAAATAGCAACGCAACAAATGCAAACAATCTTCAGAATGCTATAATAAAAATGAACACTATAAAATCCAACATTAAGTAGCTGGGAGAATAAAAATAAGTTTCTATTTATTTAAAGGTCCCCAAATTATGTCAAGCTATGCATTTTGTGAACATGTAAAAGTTGGTAGGTTCAAGTGGGCACCAACAATCCTCCAGATTCTCAGAACAAAAGCCACGAAGGCTTAAAAGACTTGGTATAAACTGATACTGAAAGGAATAAAAACAAGCTAGAAAATATTAAAAGCAGAATGAAATCAAATCTGACCGTTCATAGATACATAGATAATAGACTAGGTTGGGAAAGTCTGCTCCCTGTTTTTTCAGCAGCATCACTGTATTTCTGCAAAACTCAGTGTAGTTTTTAGCTACCAGAGCAACCTTGCCTCCCCCTCCCCCAAATCCACTGCCATTATATTGGCATCTGTTGACTAATTTAGTTTGTAAACTATTGCTGGAAGCAAATATACAGAAGCCATAAAACATGTCCTTATGATTTATACTGAAAATCTTATTTTGCTTTTGGGCCACACACATGCATGCATACACATATTCACACATAGCACAACTTCTTTTAGAAGAATTATGAAATTGATTGGCTCTTTCTAGCAGCTATCCAAGTGGTATATTTACAATATCTCAACCGCCTATCAGAAATAGAATATGCCTTCCCTTCTTACATTGATAGAAATAGCAGGGTAATAGAAAGAGGACGGTAAAGAAAGGATGGTTGAGCAGCCAGTCTCCAGCTGGGTACACTGAGGCATAGGAAACTTTGCGTCAGTGTACCCAGGAAACTGAGCGTCAAGCAGGAGTTGAGATTTGGAGCAGCCTCTGAAAGGGTTGAGTTTAAAACCAATCATAATGATATGAAATGAATGAAATGTAATGCTGATTATTACTCTCACATTATTTAGAAATATTTAAGGGGAGGGTTGAATATTGTTTCAGTCTGAATTACTCTCATTATTTTATAATTATAGCATGAAAATTATTGTTAACAATATTATTTCAACATTTTATGTCTGCAAAAACTTATCATAACTGGTAAATAGAATGAAAATGGAAGTTTTGTTTGTTTCTATTTTGGCAGGGGCCAGATTCTTTGGTCAGTTAAATAAATACAAACAGGAAAGGTTGAGAACTTTTGTGATATTGGATATTTGTTGTAAACAGATTCTGTCCCTTCCAACTATCTCTCTCCCCCTCCCTTCTTCTTTACCCTTTCTACACACATGCATGCAAACACACACACACATGCAAATACACACAGTTTTATATTATTAATATTTTTCTGCCAAGTCACGTACATACATACATACACACACACACACACACACACACACACACACACACACACACACACACACACACACACACACAAAGGGTGTTTATATGAATAGAGCACTTTAAATCTACAGCTTCAAAGTGGGACTTTCTTCAGAGAATATGGACTGGATTGTATTCTCAGTCATTACTTATTTCCAGATTAACAAACATTTGGCATAATCCTATAGAAAACAGACAATTTAGAATAAAACCTTATTTAATACATTGAGGAACTAGACATATAAGATTATGCCATAGTGTTTATGCATGGATATATTTGTGAGTGAGTGTATGAAATTGTTGAGGAGGGTGCTGCTTGTGATTCCTAATAAATATTTTTGTTTCTGTGACATAGTTTTAAACTATTTTTTCGTATCTGTGAATGGAAGCAGGAGGTTGGACTAGAAGACCTCCAGGGTCCCTCCAACTCTGTTATTCTGTTTGCAGGGGGGTAGTCAGAGAAGAGATTTCCACTGGTCAAAATAATAGTCTAATGCCCCTTTCCAAGTTGTTTCATTGGGACCTGTGAGTTGGTTGCAAAACAATGTGCCCTGCCTTCTTTCAATGGGGAATGCCTGGAAGAAGTGTTTGATTGAGTATTCCTATCCGCTCTCTGGCTCAGCTGTGTTGTACGTGAAGGAATGTGACATTTAACTCTGGACACACATATGAATCTACTACTGCAATGAATGGCAGAGGTAGCTCTGCCTATTCGGTATGCTATCTCAGAACACATGCAGGCTGTGTCTTTTAATCACAGCACAAACCAGCTCCAGTAATATATTTTCCTGCCAAGTCTGACATGACTTTCCTCTCTTCCCAGATCCCTGAGTGAGATAGCCTTAAGTTATCCTGAGATGCGATCAGAAAGGCATTCATTGGCTGTTTCAGCCTGATGCAGTTACACCTCCTCCTCCCTCCTTACTCAGCCTCCTCCACAGCTATTCAACTGTGGATTTCCTAAAGAGTTGGACCAGAGGTGTGTTCCTCCCGGTTCGGACCGGTTCTCCCAAACCGGTAGCGACCCGCTGGTGATGTCACAATGACATCACCAATAAGGCTTAGTCGGTGCCAGTCCGTGGGCGCCACCATCTTTTTTTTGAAATTTTTTTGAATTTTTTTTTGAATTTTTATTTTATTTTATTTTATTTTTCTGCGCATGCACAGAAAAGCTGAGTTTCCAGCGCTGCGCATGCATCGCCATCTTGTTTTTGGCTTTTTAAAAAAAAATTAAAAAAAATTTGGACTGCGCATGTGCACGTGCACGCCCACGCGGCGCACCCACATGGCGCGGGAGGAAGCGAACCGGCAGCGAGGTAAGTTAGAACCCACCCCTGAGTTGGACTCTGCAGTCCTGTATTGATGATGATCAGAACTTGTGATAGTGGTGATAGCAGTGCTGTGTATATTTTCATTCTAGGGCTCTTATTGGTCTAGCACTAGACTGAAATAGCAAAAAAGTAAAATAGCCATCCCATCCCACAACCCACACTTTCCAAATAGAGCACAGAGGAATCTGGACATTGGCATTTACTACTTAAGTAAAGAATAGAAAGGAAGGGGAAAAGAAACCTAAATAGAAGTGTGGTTCATGACTTCTGTTTGGGTTGTTGTTTTTTAAACTTTATCTATCTAGAGCACATGTGTCAAACTCGATTGTGTCATGTGACATATCGTGACATATCACAATGTTTTTTGCCTTTGCGGAGCTGGGGTGGGCGTGGCCTGCACGTGATGCATCCGGTCCATGGGCCACCAGTTTGACAGGCCTGATCTAGAGTTATAAGTGCCTGGAGAATCAGGCCCTCATTTCTTCTGCAATACCATGATTGGTGGATGTTTTTCCAGATGACCATTGATGTGCTGGAGAGAGAGGGCAGCAACAATGGAGGAATCAATGAAGCCTCATGTGCCATGCATACATTATCATGATAGCCTCATTCAGCAAAGAGTCAGGAGCAATGTTCCCTCTGATATTGAAAATCGCTGCGCGGCAGTTGGAAACTGCCGCACGGCGATTTCCTGTCAGGTGCACGGCCGCGCAGCAATGTTCCCTCTGACATTGAAAATCGCTGCGCGGCAGTTGGAAACTGCTGCGTGGCGATTTCCTGTCAGGAGAGAAGCAATAGTTAGAGGAAGATTGATAGAGGGACTGCAATGTCAGCAGCAACTGTCCCACTAGTAGACTCTCCTCCTGGCTCAAGGATGATTGGATAGCTCATTAACCTGGGAGTGGAGGAGGGATGGGTTTAAGCAACACATTTGTTATGTAAGGTATTTCAACATTTATTAGTGCTAATATTGAAAGGACAAGTGTCAGCCCCAAAACCAAGAATAATATGTGGTAATTCTTCCAGGCGAAGTTCTTTATAGTTTCACACTGAAAGACAAAATCTTGCGAGACTGAGGAATCTACTATATGCATCTACAATATACCCTGAACTGTTATGGAAGGGCTGTCTTCACCCTCTTCACCCACCAGACACATGATATCTGGGCTGAGATATGTTGCCTCTTACTCTTCTGAAATGCACCACCTCCCTCATGAGGAATCGCCTCCTCACTACATTCCAACACATCAAGGCTTTAATTGTCCCTATCCATAGTACCTGTATCAGGAAATGATCATAATCATACATGCTGGTGCTTTAGGATACCACCACCTGGAAAACTCCTCAATTGGCCCAGAACTCTGAACTGAGTAGCAGCTCCCTTCAGTGGATGGTGGACTGTTCTGAATACTTGAAGTGAGTGAGATTGTAAGGCAGGGATAAATAGCATGAGTATTGGTACATGCATCTGACATGCTCTCCATTTTATGTGATGTTTACTTTGTTTGAAGATGTGTTTAGTTAAAAAAAAATTAAAGAGTTAGCTACCATCAAACTGTAGCGATGATCACCAGTACAATTTTTATTTTTCAAGACTGCTGACTCCCATATAAACTCCATGGCAGTTCTTTGAGAATAGAATGGTTTGGAAATATGCAGAACAAAGTGAAATAAAACTGATAGGCATGCAGAACATCCTGTCTAACTAAATGAAGTATCAGGAAACATTCTCATTAGTGTGTATTCTTGTATTTTGATATTTGGGGGGGGGGGGAATCCCCGTGGTAATCATTTTGTGAAAGCACTCTCAATTATCATCCTATCCATGAGACAATTTCTGCTCCTTTTTGTAGCATTATCCCTTTATTTCTGAGTCTATTTTACGGTAACTGAATTTATCAATATATCCCAAGTTCATGAAATAATTATTAAAGGATCTGATTTCTATTTTTCTCGGTGTCTGATGCAAGTAGAATATGAATTTTCCATATTTTTATTTTCTTGTTATTGGTAAAGCTAGTATAAATGCATAGCACAGTCCTATAATTCTGTCACAAAAACCAATGGTGAAAACATGGATAAAGAGAAGGATTTGATTCTATTAAAAAAGGAGGGGATACCTTTTGCTAACCTATCTCTGCTTCCTGAGACAAATATAATTGCTGGAGCCAATTTGCTGCTGCTTTGTTTTGAGCTGGAAAGGGTTGGGGAGGAGGGAGAGCTGAAGCCTGCATTAAAGTTGAAGAATTAAATATAGCATTGGGGCTAATTAATTATAGTTTGATCATTTTGACACCTTCCAAAATGACCCAGCCACATACCTTGAAGCTTTGTCAACTCAATTGCGTCTTTATTTTTCTTGCCTTTAACCAACAATGAAGACGAATGCCACTCTTCCCTCAGTTTTCAATCACCTCTGCAGAAGTGCTCCCCTGGCAATGTGCATGGACAGACCTAATTAATCCCCCCTCCGCCCTGCCTTGGGTCTATACATCACCCTGGCAGTTGGAACTGCTGCTTGTTTTAAGGCGATCACGCCAATGAAATGTTCATCTGTTTTGCCATAATTTTACCACAGGTGGTGATTTGTAATTAGAAAGCGCCAGCCCAAATTCTGAATTTCTCCGCAACTCTTCCTCCTCTCCTTCCATGTCCCTGTTGTGAAAGATGTAGCCCAACAGGGTGATATAATGGGGGAGCCACGGAGGAAGGGAGGGAAATATTGGAGAGCTGGGAGATAAGGAGGAGTGGGCTGTGGTGCAGCTGGAAAAAAAATAGGACATGCTGATAGAAGCACAAACATGTCCTAGTATAGGATCAAAGGACTGCAAGCAGGATGAGGCCGAAGCATTATTAGCTTTATTGGGGTGCAGTCTCTATTACTTGGTTAGGATGGGGAGGCAAATAGATATAATCCTTCTGATAAACATTGTTGATTTCCTTCTCATCTCATCTCATAAATAAATAATTTAATAAATCTCTTTCCTCTATAACATTCCTGGGGAGAAATGTGCAATTTTAAAAGCAGTGAGGTGGTTCAACATTTAAGCAAAGCTCAAGCTGCCATATGTTAATTAAGACTTTTAAAAAGTGGGTTCCAGTGTGTTTTAGTACCCCAAACCCTAAGGTGCCCATTTTTTCTTCTCCTGCCTGAGATATTTCCACAGATGTCATAACTACTCTCTGTAGAGTATTCTCCAAATCATTCCAGATGTCAGAAAAGCATTTTCAGTGTCATGAAAATGTAGAATATGACTTAATGAAATTCTTCAAAGGAAGAACCCTAAATAAGCATTATTATCAGTCTTGATTTTGTTTTTAAAATAACTTTTATTACAAATAAACTTTTGGGGGAGTTTATAAGATTTGTCATGTGGGGGAAAAAAACATTTCCTGCATTAGTATTGCAGTTCCTAGCATTGGAAATGGTCAACCCTGCTGCAAATCATGGAATAGGATTATAAGCAATGAAGCATCTGCACACAAAGAAGATGCTCAGATGTGTTACAGAGACACTGCATACATGTGAATTACAGAGATTTTTTTTTTAAAAAAAATACATTCCACCCATGAACCATGATTCAGAGGTGGCTGTGGCCTGTCTCTGCTAAATTCATTTGATTTATTGAGGGCATCTCGGAAATGCAACACAAATGAGTGAGTGAGATCAAGTTGCAAGAATGGGAGTATGGAAGCTTAAGCATCTCTTTCATGGTTATGGAAGGTGGCCTATAAGGACTTCTTGTGTAGGGATGTTGTAATGATGTTCATTCATTCTCTAACTTCTCTACCCCAAACTGGTTGAGAGGAGCTGTGCCTTGTTCCTGAATTCATCCTAGGTCTGAAAACAAGTTAACAGCATGATATAAAGATCATTCTGTTCCCTCCATTGGGAGAAATGCAGGATTCTGGCAAATGCATATTTGGCTGATACCTAAATTTATGGAGCCCCAGTTCAAGAATGCGCATTCCTTGCAGAATTACATTCTGCACAAAGAGTGCGGCATTTCCTCACTGTTTGGCAACCTGATGCTTGGGCTGCCTCCCACATTACTTTTTCCTGGGCCCTCAACTACTGAGATGCTTGTTTTAATTTTTATTTTGTTTAAGTCTAGAGCTCTTGCACCTCCCTAATGAAAGAAGCATTCGCTCAAAACAAACCACCAAGAGATGTTGGTGGGTTTGACTGCCAACCATGCCCTCAGCACCATTCTTGTTTTAATGAATATACATGGTTTTTCTTGGCGCTCTGCACTGTGGCCCATCTGTTAGCATGGCACAGTTCCTGCTCACATGTAGGATCAGACCCTTGCCCTGAGGCACCGATTCTACGTAATGTTGGGCTGTCGTTATGCTGCTTTTTTTTTTTTTAAAGAGAAGCAGTGAGAATGGCAGGAAGCCTTTCCCTGGTGTCATCATAGCAGCACTGGCAGCACATGTCTCGTTTCACATGAACACACCAGTTCATGTGAAACTACAATCCGCCAGTTAAGCAAGCAAGGCAAAGGAATCATAGAGAGCCTGACATAAAATAAAACCAAGAACTATCATTGTGAAACTGCCTGAAAAGAAAAGGTTGATATGCAAGCAAGCATTGCATGTGTTCTAAAACTCTCTGGATGCTCAGACTGGATTCCCACACATTTTACATGAATGTAATTTTCACAAGCATCCAAGGGCTAAGCATTAAAAAGAGAAGTGTTTGGTTATGCGTAGGTAGGCAACTATGGTTGCCACTTTGCTGATAGACAGCTACATTGAGAAAAGGAGAAAATTCCAGTACTTAATGTTGCCAAATGTTAAATACTATTACTTATTTAAGCATCACATATAGTGTATATAGCAGTATATATAGTAGTATATATACTGCTACAAAAAGCAGTCACTGTTTTTTTGGTACTCTTCAAGCCATGTGAGTTGCAACTAAGTGCTACATAAGGTATACCCACATATTTGCATTTTTTTGAATTTGGGGCAGAACAGAGAATTATTTGAAGAAGAAAATTAGGGAGCAGGTATTTTAACAAGGGTTGTGCTGAGCTAAACCAAAGCTAGGGGCTGCCAGATAGGGTAGGTGACAAAATGGCTGTAGCTGTTTGAGAATTGTTTGTGTGTCCCCCAACTAATATATTGAAGAAAATGTTTTACATGGCAGCTTAAACCATGATGGTACATTGCACTGGAGTTGTAGTTGATGTTTATGAAAATTAACCTTCCACTGGTGTGTATGTAGTCTCTCTGTATGTGTTTGTGTTCGTGTGTGTGTAGACAAAGATAGTCTTAATTTCAGGTGTGCTCAAGTCAAGTCAGCCAATACCACATTTACATAATTCAAACCAAAATATATTTATCCAAAAGCCTCATAGAGGGTATAAGGAAGTTCCTGAGAAAAGTGCTTATGACAATTGAAAGCTTTGAAGCAGTCCACTTCCATTTCAAAAAATATATATCAGGAAATATTTGATCATAGCATGGTAGAACATTTATTGGTATGACTCTAATGAGTATTCACTGGTTTCAAAAGTCAGGTTAAATTGGGAATTTTGGCCAGGTGGAAATGGCATCATTTGCCCACCCTTCATGCCCTTAACACCATCACTTTCCTCCTGGCTGCTGCTTCTTTTTTTCCTCTGGAATTAGACAATGTTATCAACCATATGAGCAATATGGATCTCATTTGATCCAAATGGATGCTGCAATCCAATAACGATCCCATTGTAGCTTTCTTCTTCCCCTCCCTCCCTCCCTCCCTCCTTACCTACTTACCTACCAACAAATACTGGTTCCTATGCTTTTCGTTGTAGACATTGTAGGAGGAGAGCCATGTTAGTCCATGGTAACTAAAAATTAGAAAATGCCTGGTAGCACCTTCTCTCCTAGCAAATTTTATTGTGTCCTTTAATAAAATTTGCTATTGTAAAAAGATGCCACAAGACTTCTGATGTTTATTCCCTGCATTTAATTCAGAACACTGGGAAAATAATAGCAGAGCTGTGTTGGCAAGACATGCTTTTTTTTTTTTTTGCCTCTGGATCAAGGATATGATTTGTTCATTATTGGTGAAGTCGGTCAATTCTATCAAAATTTTCCCCACTATTTTATTGCCCTCCAAAGAAGGATAAAAGGAAAAGAAATAAAATCCCAAGGGTTGCTTCCATAAAATGTATTGGACTTTAGAGCTTGTTTTATCATTAAGCTAAGTATGTGTAATCATTCTAATGTTCAATAGATCAATTAAACTTCTCCATATAATGGATAATAGAAAGGGTAGCAGCCAAAAGAATGAGCTCTTTTAAAGTCACTGGAAGTGTGATCTAATTTACCACTGCTACCTTACCATCATTACCCCACCATTTACTTCCTTCCTTCCTTCCTTCCTTCCTTCCTTCCTTCCTTCCTTCCTTCCTTCCTTCCTTCCTTCCTTCC